>SJYX01024724.1:788796-807376 GCA_006410675.1 Oreotragus oreotragus | reverse complement strand
CGACCACATGGACTGGAGCCCGCTAGGCTCCTCTGCCCATGAGATTCTCCAGGCAAGAATACTAGAGTGGGTAGCCATTTCCTTCTGCAGGGGATCTTCCCAAATGAGGAATCTGCATTGCAGGCAGATTTTTTACCATCTGAGCCAGGGAAGCCCAGTGTAATGGTACAAATGCTACAAGGCAGATGAGCTAGAAGTTGTTCCAGAGGCCAGCTTGTAGATGAACTAAGACAGTGGCAGCCAGTGAAAACAAAGAGGAGAAATATGCAGTGGAATTAAATAACTAGATTAAGGGTAAGCAAGACTCAAGAGTCAAAACAATATTAAGTACGAATATAAACTGTTTTACTATATAGTATTCCATAATCATAACTTTCCTTTAATCTTGATTTTGCAAATAAAAAAAATGAGGCTCAAAGAGGTTAAGATATCTGCCACCAAAATTCCATTAATTAAAAGGGATAGAGTATTCTGACGTCATGTCCAGTGGACTGTTACATTAAGGATGACTTTCTGGCTTGCCTGACTGAGAAGAGGGTTATGATGTCATTAAGTGAAATTGAGAAAAAGGAAGAGAGTATGATTGGGACAGGAGGGAGAGGTGCTAAGATAATGAGTTTGTTTCAGGATGAGTTGAGTTTGAGGTTCCACTGGGCTATGGATGTCTAGGAACTAGGGCTGGAGATAGAGATTTATGAAAAATCTGCTAATGGGATAGATTGATGATAACAGTGCATTAGCTGTCAACAAAAAGATGCTGATGTCCTAACCCCCAGTACTTCTACAATAAATGTCTGTTGTTCAAGCCATCCCGTTTGTGGTCCTATATAATGGCAAATGCAGGAAATTAATACAGTATTTTATTAGTAAACTTTGGAGGAAAGTGTAGAAGCCTGTGAACAAAAATGCAGATTAGGAATTAAGGAATGAGGCCATAGTTTTAATCTAGAGATCTAAAATCTAAGAAAGTTTCCATGAAGTCTCTTCTAGACAGAAGAAAAATTTATAAACTATTCAAATGTGTATTTCTATTAGTACTTCTTCTTTTTTTTTTTTTCTGGCTACACTGCACAGCTTGCAGGATCTCAGTTCCCACCAGGGATTGAACCTGGGTCACAGCAGTGAAAGTCTGGAATCCTAACCACTAGTTCAACAGGGAACTTCTTAGTATTTCTTAATTCACTATACTCAAACGCAACAGGCTACTTTCTCCTTCAATACAAACACTGGTTTAATACTCACCCACAGAAATGTCCTTTGTATTCTGCCTGCAAGAATGCTACTGCATAGACAGCAAGTACACAGAGCATAGAGACTGCATGTATTGTTTTATAGAGTCATAATATATCCACGGGCAGGTAAGTAATTAAACTTTTGATGTAAGACCTTTAAAGAGTGACTCCAAATTCTTGGCTAGATCTAGTATAAACCATTTAAACCACAAAACCATTTAAATAGAAATAGTCATTTCTATTCCCTTCTGCATTCTACCTCACTCCTTGCCAACTGTTTTAAAAGTGCATTTAAAGTTTAGTTGAAACTTATCTGAGGATGCAAGGTTTGGAGACAACACCCATGTCTACTAAGCTGGTCCACATTTTAAAGGTAGAAACTTTTGGGTGATATATCAAGAATGGTCCTCTTTCTAGAATCAACTGCATTCTGAGATTCTCTCTAAAACAGGACTTCTAACTACTAGGTACAGTGACTTGGTCAAAATTTGATGAGGTCAAAATTAAGACAGTTTTAAAAGACATGGAGGGAACTTAAGTGCATATTACTAAGTGAAAGAAACCAATCTGTAAAGGCCTCATACCACATGATGTCAACTATATGACATTCTAGGTAAGGCAAGACTATGGAGACAATTAAAAAGATCAGTGGTTGTCAGGGGTTAGAGGAGAGGGATGGATGAATAGGTGGAACACACGATTATTAGGACAGTGAAGTTACTCTATATTACACTATAACGGTGGATCCATGTCATTAACACGTATCTGTCTAAACCCATATAGTATGCACGACACATCAAGAGTGAATCCTAATGTAAATAAACTATGGGCTTAGGGTGCTGATGCGTCGACGAAGGTTAACAACTCTAAGAAAGGTACTACTCTGGTGGCTAAGCAGGATAATGAAGGAGGTTATGCACGTGTTGGGGTGGAGGGTTTAGGGGAAATCTCTGAACCATCTGCTCAATATTGCCATGAACCTAAAACCACTTGAAAAATAAAATCTATCAAAAAAATTTAAGACAGTCTATGGTCCTCTTGCTAACAGACTTTTTCCATTCTTCTACAATCCTTAAAATGTCTGATTCTTGTTTAGGGCTGCTTCCTGCCTCAATGCTAGTAAGAGCTGTGTTCAAATCCACTGTGAATCTCCATGGACTTGGAGGATTTCTGCATAATATGAAGACGCATACTGTTTACTGCCATTAGTTAGGAAGCTAAGTAGTTGGCAAACAAACTATTTTTTTGGAAAAAAACAAAACACCAGATTTAAAATCATTAAAGTCAAGGAACTGCTAATTTTTGTATAATTAGAACATACTGCTTCTCAATAATGAATTTTATTTTTAAACTGATGTTTTTATATACATTTCACACTGTCATATTTTTAAGTCCTCACTTCATGGGCTGAATCATCACAAGTGTTAGAGCAATATTTATCAAATCTACCCCTCCAAACAGACAGTAAATTTGATTTCAAAAGCTACACAGCTTACATTTATCCTACTTAGGATCAGTATAATATTTAGCTTATGTTTATTCTTAGATCACCAGCCCTTCACTGACATTTGGCAGTGCAGCACAATGACTGCATGAGGTTCTGTATTTCTGAGCCCTGATTTGAGTTTTACTAGTGTTATTACTGACTGCCTGAAGCACTCTGCAAATGGCTGAGTCTCTGTTCTCTAGCTCAACCACCCATGATTTGGTTATTCAAAGCCATGAATGTCCTGGTGTTGCTTGGTAGCTGCTCACTCTAACAGATGGACATTCCCACATGCTTGTTTAGTAGAAGTCAAATGCCTCCCTGCCTAACAAAGCTTGGTTTTGCAACATTTCATACTACAAATGGTTATTTCTTCCTAGGAATTTATTCTAATTAGGGTAAACTACCTTAAATATGGTCTTATGTCTGAATTTCTAAATTTTCTATGAACTTGGGTAAATATTAGAGATAATTTCAGATACGCTAATGCATTTTTACTTTTTCAGTAGGAAAAGGGACAAATGGACACTAGAGAATGCTTTTAAGCTTGATCTCAATCATTATAAATACAGTTACATCATGGGACATTAGAACTTTGACATTCTGTTTAGAGGAGGTCCAGGGCAATGGCACCCCACTCCAGTACTCTTGCCTGGAAAATGCCATGGATGGAGGAGCCTGGTGGGCTACAGTCCATGGGGTCGCTAAGAGTCGGACACAACTAAGCGACTTCACTTTCACTTTTCACTTTCATGCACTGGAGAAGGAAATGGCAACCCACTCCAGTGTTCTTGCCTGGAGAATCCCAGGGACGGGGGAGCCTGGTGGGCTGCCGTCTATGGGATCGCACAGAGTTGGACACGACTGAAGTGACTTAGAAGCAGCAGGGCAATGTAGTATCCAGTTACTATTCCTAGCTGTCTCATTGGATACATTGAAAAAGTAGGTTTCCAATAATAAACACCACTTTTAGAGTAGTATTGCCCTCTAGAGGCAGTGAGAGGAATGGAAATAGTGTGCTTCAATCATACTGGCAATGCTTTCTTTTCCTTCTTTTTCAAAAAATATTTTTTTTTTGGCTGTGCTGGGCCTTCGGCATGGCACATGAGATCGTTAATCCTTGTTGCTGCACGTGGGATCTGTAGTTGTGGCATGTGGGATCTAGTTCCCTGAGCAGGGACTGAACCGAGGCCCTTGCATTACGGGCATGGAGTCCCAGACACTGGACCACAGTGAAGTCTCTGCAGTGCTGTATTTCTAAAGTTAGTGGTTGGCTTATGAGTTTGTTTTTTTTTTAAATAAGCCTTTAAAAATATTTTTTCAATGTCTAATTCATAATTTTAGAAAATGTTCCCAAATAGCTGATTCAATATAAAACATTTTATCTCTAACTCTCTACTATCTACTAACTCTCTACTATTACTTCTTTTTATGAAATAGATGGTTATTTTGCTTAAAGAAAAACAAGCTCCTTTTTACGAAGACTATACAATAGGTAGAGCATCTACGAATCCTATATAATTAAAGAGCTAATGAATCATGACAGTGTAACATAAGATGTCTCATAAATTGAAGAATATGATTTCTGAAGATTTTTGAAATATACACACACACACACACACACACACACACATACGTTTTCTCCCCTGAAAGATTATTAACAAAGTGATAAAACTTTTATTCAAGAAAAAATCAGTATACACCATACCCTAATACTGGCTAGACTAGGGATACTACTTATATTATTCTTTACACCTTATTAACTCCGGAGGTTGGTGATAGACAGGGAGGCCTGGCATGCTGCGATTCATGGGGTCGCAAAGAGTCGGACACGACTGAGCGACTGAACTGAGAGGTTTTCAAATGTTATCTGATTTGATCAACATTATAGCCTTGGCATGGCTAATATTATTCTCCCAATCTGTGGATGAGGAAGCTGAAGATCAAAAGGTCAAGGGACTTTCCCCAGGTCTCAGAGTTAGTAATATTCCTCCTCCTACTCCACCCACTATTGGCAAGATGGGGTGAGTGGCAGTTTGAGAGAGAGAGAGGTGAAGACAAAGCCATAGGGACTGATTTTTTCACATGGTCCACTGCTGCCAGTGCTGTAGAAACAATCAAGCCAATGAATTCTCACCTGGCGACTCTGCAAGGTGCTCTTGTTTCTCTTCTCTGTCCTGAAACTGAATTAAATGTGACCACAAAGCTGACTTCCCCTGAAAGTACAAGGTATATATAATTTTTCATTTTATAAGAAACAATTCATTAAAAAATAACTTCTCATCAAAACCATTCACATTGAAATGACAATTATGAAGCTGGGAAACTGAAGTTCATCCATTTCTAGCTGTGTGACATCCTGAGCATCCTGCTCCATGTGTAGTGAGGGTCATTCTTTGTCTCACTGACAAGGCTGACAGTAGCCTGGGGAAGGTCAGCAAAGCAAAGGCCAGAAGTGCAGGCATGGAAATTCCCAACTTCAGCTGGGTTATTACTTCACTATATGTAACTAGGGCTGTCTACAATGGCCACATTAGTAACCGTGGAATTAAAGGCTCTAGCAATACAGAATGTATTTGTGTCTGCAAAACGTGTTTGAATGTATGCAGGAGCAATGAGGGAAGAAAAGTGGGGCAGGAGGAGAAACAGAAAAGATGAGAAAGGAAGAAAGATGCACACAGCAGGAAAAAAAAAAAAACACAGAAAGGGAGATAAGTGGGACAAAAGCAAAGCAAGCATCTAATTTTTCCACCCTGAATTACCAGACAACTTAAAATGGCAAAGAACTGTTAATTCTGGCTAATATTTCGATTTTTTTCTTAAACAGTGATGAAAGTATACTTAATGGAATCTACAGTGAATACAGTCCCTGCAGTGAATGTGTTGTCTTTTCCTGTTTACTAGGAAAGGAGCCCCAAACTACTTGCTAATCATGGGTTGTATTTTCTTTTTCTGGAATTAAAATGTCTGTGGTATATTTCTCACTATCCTGTGACAAAGGGACTTATCCTTTCATTTTCATGTTTTTTTTTCCTTTTTGTTACTTTTCTTAACAGGACTTCTAACTGGTCCTGTCAGCAGGGCCTCTTGAACCTGTTACCTGCTTGACTTGCAAGCCATGGCTCCATATCCTTTCCAACAGGTCACAGAGGCTGGCAATCAGGGTGTTCTCCTCCAAGCCAGTTATGTTTGCTTCCCCATGGCCCAGTTCCACTGCTTCATGTCCCATCTTCTCCACCAACATGCGTTTCGTCTGAAAATATCACATGTGGTCTCAAGTGTTATTCCAGCAATGAGGCCAAAAGTCATCAAGTCAATTCCTGAATGAGGAGACCTGGGTTCCCTTCACTATATTTCTAACTGTGGATTTTGAATCACCTTGGGGAAAGTGTCTTAATCTCTGTGGTCAACAATGAATAATATCATGTATAACTATTCTGCAGAGAAATAGAGAGCAACTAAAGAGAGATTCTGATGCTATTTTAAAGTATCCTCATGAAAATGCTTATGTACAACAATTTTCAGATTACTAACTTGAATAACATTGGGCAATTAACACCAGCTCTACTATATATCATAGAATCTGAAACTCCATCCTGCCATCACCACTCATGCTCCATCTTAGCACACTAAAGACATTCACACTTAAGTTTTGATTGCACTTAGGCAAAAACCACAATACAAACAAGCAGTTCTAAATTTTTTCAGAATTCTCTAACTTGTAAGTGAAGCAGACCTCTTTTTTTCCTTCTTCATTTTCCCTTTCACCTCTTCTCTGGAATGAGTATGTACCAGAAAATGGAAAGGAAATGGAAATCAGTCTCAAGTACGGTGACTTACAGCAGACTTAACTGTCCTCATAAAATATAAGTGAGTGAGAATCTAGTTACTTTAGGCAAGGACCATGTCTGTGTGATTCAGCATTGCAAGCTGATGCGGACACAGTGCATTTACTCAACACAGAGAAGGTACTCAAGAAATGACTGTCAAATAAATGAATGAAATTATTGGCTAAAATGATGTTCTGAGTTTTATCAACTTGTAGTGCTACCTCTGATAAACACAGATATCCGAGAGGAGACTCATGTATATAACACACAAATCAACAACACAGCTAAGATCTTCTTCCTTATGGGTATATGCACATACATATGGCAGAGATGAGGTTCTATACAGGTTCACACAGAGATACATACAAACACATACAAAAAATGTGCTGCCTTTCACATAAGTTGACAACATCCCTGACAGAGAACTTCTGATTGGCTTAATGTCTGTCCATGTTGGAGAGGAATACAGAACAGATGAAAGGTGAGAAAAACTGTGCGGGGCTCCCATGTCATTGATTCTGTGGTGACAGACAGAACCCGCAGAGGTTCATGACTTTAGTAAAGAGCATACGAGGTTTATGCCACAGTATTAAGTGTCTTTCTAGTGAAGCTAAAGACTCAAGTGGGGGTTGGCTCAGTTCATTTTAGCTTCACACATGGAGTGAACATGAATGCGCACTGTCCTGTACCAGTGAGTAATACGTACCTTCATTCTACATTCTTTTAATAAGCCTTCTACAAATTTCCAGTTGGTTTGTGCTATCACTGCAGGTGAGAGGTCTGACAATTTGGGTTGCCTCAGGTTTTTTCCTAAACTTCGTGCCTCTTGCATGTATTTCTAAAAATTAAAGAATATTTTTAATGCATAAATATCAGATATTCTTCTAACCTACTTAACCTTAAAAATAAGTGCAGGAACAAAATGCAAAAAAAGGCCGTACATCTATATATGTGCAACAGCAGTTCAAGGTTTAGTACACTGAAAGGCAGAAGGTAGTCACACTCCCTCTACCGTTAGTCCCGTGAAAATGAGAGTGACAGAAGCCACAGCAAATAAAAACTCATTCAGTCTTTTTACTGAGAATACCCAGTGTGTGATTAGTTGGGATCATGGCTGGGATGGAAAAATTGGGGTGTCTGAATGAATATCAAACCCATGGTTTTCCAGGAACCCAGTGATTCTCAAATTACTGGTTTCCTCCACCCATTTCCCCATGGATCAAGAGCCCCGAGGCGCTTCCAGCCTCTTGGGGAGTGCTGTCCTTTGTTCTAATCAAGTCACAACAGTAAATTAAGTCGGCTCTGGAAAATGGCTGCAATGAATTTTATGACCTCAGGCATATGTGCTTATTCATAAAATGGGCATAAAACAAGCCCACCTGCCTCATAACAGGCTAGGCGACCGCTCTGAAAAGTATCATGTACTCCCAATGTAGGAGATGATCTCTTATTTCCAAGATACTTTGCGACATCCCTACTTTGCCTTGTTCCATGGTCAAAATAAATCAGAAATATCACATCATTTTAGGAGACATCGACGGCTCAGAGAGGACCACAGAAACTCAGACCACTGCCCTTGAACTTTGGTTAGTGAATTTCCAGTAAGAGAAGCACTATATGTAATTAGTTCAGGACAGCTGTTATCTTTCTTCTTTCTGTGGCACCTGTGAAAGCTCATCCAGATACTTTATGTTGGTGTCAGGACTGCAGGGCAGAATCTCCAAGAAGTCTAAGTGTCTTAGGTCTGTATTCAGAGAATAATTGTTCTAATTATATAGTAAAACCAGCAGTTTATTGGAGTGAGAGAGACTGCAAGTCAGCACATCCTCCCACAGACACATATGTGAAATCTATCTTTACTATCTTAAGGGAAGATTTGATAGTATAAGAAAAATATGTGTAAAATCTTTTGCATTCTTTAAATAAAAGAGAGTTTTTGCACATTTAACACATTTCCCCTTTGGAAGAAAAATAACCCGCTAAATTTAGTACAATTGTTAAAAATCTCACCAATTAGGGATTCAACAAAGCCATTTACCCTCTACTTCCCGACCCTCCTGACAAAAGGCTGCATTTACAAAATAATCTCTTTTCTAGTGTACTTATTTTAAGGATGGATTTAAAAATTAAATGGACTCTGCACATGGTTAGTTGTGTATATTTCTTCCTGCTTCAAATCCTTTTTAGAGGGTAAAAGGAAGAGGGAAAATTGACAATGAGAGGCAACAATCTCCACCAGGGAAATTAAGTGTAACAGAGTTGTGTGAAACATCCTGAAGGTTAGTATAAATAAAAGCAGGAAATGAAGAATTTCAGAAAAATAATGATTTAAAAATTAAATGGACTCTGCACATGGTTAGTTGTGTATATTTCTTCCTGCTTCAAATCCTTTTTAGAGGGTAAAAGGAAGAGGGAAAATTGACAATGAGAGGCAACAATCTCCACCAGGGAAATTAAGTGTAACAGAGTTGTGTGAAACATCCTGAAGGTTAGTATAAATAAAAGCAGGAAATGAAGAATTTCAGAAAAATAAACCTGAGATATAAGACATATATGAGACTATAATTACCTCCATTTCCTATCATTTCAGGTTGCACTAATGTTATTTGGAACATTACAACTTAGAGATAAATGGTTGGTAAAAACAAATGTTAACTGCTAATGTTGAAAGGGTTCTGTTTCTCCCCAGGCCTCAATTCCTCCATCGTTAGGACTGTGCAAATACAGAGAGAACCACTACAAGACCCAATTCTCAAGAACAGTGAAGTATCACACTTGGCTTAGGAAGAAATACACTAGCTACAATGAAAGAAGTGAGGTACATGACAAAGCAAGAGGATAGGACGAAGCCTCAGGCATTTTTCCTTTTCTCTGAAATAAAAGACTAGATTTTTAAAAGTCAATAATTGGATTAAAAATTAACCACTGTTTAAAGTTTAGGTTCTGTTTTATAATATAAATGACAGCAAGCTAGAATAGGACTGTCCTTTGAGTGGCCATATTCACTGATCAGCCAGCACATACGAGGTGGATACAGTATTAGCCAACAATGAATTCCACAGAGCCACGTGCAGACTCTCCTTCTGAGCATTTTGTTGAAGCCACAAAACAAGCCACATTCCATGGACATGTGCAGAATGAATACAGGGGTGGCTACAGACCCCTTCTCATAGCAAGAAGTGAGGCTGCTTCTGCATACTGCAAAAACAAAGCAGTGCCCTTACAATAAACAAGCGACAATACAGATGTGCTTTCTTTGGGGTAACTGGAGGAAAAGGTGTATTTTAAGATAAAAAACTGAGAAGGAAGAAATCTTTCATAGGGAGTGGTTTCATAATAAAGTCCATTTTTCCTACAGAGGGAAGTCACCCCAGGTTTCTTCTGAGATTTCCACTATGCTCTTCTTCATTTCTAAACCAAAAATAGTAGAAAAGTGAGTGAATAAAGTGAAAGTTGCTCAGTCGTGTCCAACTCTTTGTGACCCTTATGTGACTCTTATGTGACTTAATAGTCCATGGAATTCTCCAGGCCAGAATACTGGAGTGGGTACCCTATCCCTTCTCCAACAGATCTTCCCAACCCAGGAATCAAACTGGGGTCTCCTGCATTATAGGCAGATTCCTTACCAACTGAGCTATCAGGGAAGCCCAAAATAGTAGGAACTATCTATAAAAACATATCCTATTATTCAATAAACACTGAAATAATTGCTCTTCAGCACAGGATTTCGTCTAATAAATACCCTGTCCCTCTAACCAACGTGGAACATGTGAAGAGCAGACCAATGTAAAGTTAAGTAAATTTATTTTACTATGTCATAATGGGATAAAATACAACCAAAAGTCCTAAGTAACTCTGGCTCTCAGGTGAGTAATGTTCAGTGCAACCTAGTTGTGCAGGGTTCCTGGGAAGAGTATTGGCTTGGAGTCAGGAGGCCTGGCCTGTGGGCCTAGCCCTGCCTCTGTGTGTCCATTTGATTTTAGACAAAGCCTTTTGGACTTGCTTTCCTGCTGGCTCAGACGGTAAAGACTGCCTGCAATGCAGGAGACCCAGATTCGAACTCTGAGTCAGGAAGATCTCCTGGAGAAAGGAATGGCTACCCAATCCAGTATTCTTGCCTGAAAAATTCCACGGACAGAGGAGCCTGGCAGGCTACAGTACACAGAGCCACAAAGAGTCAGACATGACTGATTGACTAACACTTGGATTTGGTTAAACCATGTCAAGCTGGACAAAGATACCTCAACTGTTTCTTTTAGCACTAAGATTCTATATTGGTGATCTGATTTTCTGACCATATAAAATACAGACCAGGAACAGATAAACTTAGCAAAAGAAAAGTTGTTCGAAAATGAATCACTTATGCACTTTTGCAAAATGCTTAAGAAAATTTGAATACTTAAATATTTCCCCTTTTTGGAAGAAAAATAATGTGCTAAATCTAGTCCCCTGCTTTTCCCTCAAAAATACCACTGATTTGGGATTCAAATAATCAGTTTTCTCTGCCAAATGTAGAGAATACTTTTGTTAGTGCACACACCATCATGAAGAGGTACAAGTCACAAAAGGAAGTGGAGAGCTAAGATTTCACGTCACAAGGTGATGTGAGGCATCTAGAGCTATGTGCACTCACACACGTGGCTGATTCAAGGAACACCACAGACAAGATTCAGGAACATCTGCAAAGGACTTTCAGGCAAAGAACATACCAGGCAGCACTCAGAGAAGGATTTTTTAGGAAGTCGTGCAGGAGGAGGTGGACCCTGATCCCACTCCCAGAATGCCATGGAGTTCTGACAGACCACAAGTTCCCCGGAAGGCTATGAGGATGGAGAAGTGCAAATGACAGAAAAGCAAAAAAGAAAAGGATGGGAGAAAGAGACAAGCAAAACAAGCATGCATATGATAAAGTCACAGCAGAAGGGAAGGGAGAGAAATACAGTAGCACAAAGAAAAGCAGTAGACAGGCTATGCTTCAGTTCTTAAGAAAATGTTTAAAACCATGTATGCATGAACGAATCAACAAAAAGCAATATATATATTCAGAATGATGTTGTCTGCTTTTTTTTAACCCATTTGAGTTTAGAAAAGAGTTAACAGATAATTGACTGCAGTTTTTTGATCACAAGAAAAAATTAAAAATTACTTATCATTATTCAAATGTATAATTACTGTTTTATTTTCAAATAGTACAAATAAAGCATAAGGATATTAATTTAATTTTAAAACACTCCTAAAAATGGTGTCAACAAGCCAAGGACAAATCACAGGCAAATATATATTTACTAAGTTTAAATTATGCTTGAAACTTAGAAAGTCTATGCTTCTTATACCTTTTCCCCCCTGCAGGAGATATACTGACCAAAACTTTATCCTAAGCTCAGCCTTTACTTGATGTGGTCCACAGGGAGACTTGTTTTACAGCCTTATTGTAGATGTATTAAAATGACAAAATGGAAAAAAAAAAAGGTGTTTCAGCTATGTCAGTCAGCATAAGAGAATTACTATTTTAAAACATAAATTGAACAATTTTTTTTTTAGAAGAATGGAAGAGAACCTACACAATGATACCTGCTGGACTAAGTAAGCCTAGCTTACAGTTCCTGCATCAAGGCATCCCAGGAAGGCAACACACATACCTCTCGCAAATCACTGTCCAGCCCAACATGCTCGGAATGCTGACGAAGGCGGTCTTTCCTGCGCTGTGCAGTGGCACTACGACTCACCCAGCGACTGAAAGAATATAAGGGGGTAGGTTAAAACAAACAAACGAAAAAATAAAATGTGATCTCACCTGTCTTTAAAATAAAAGGATGTACGGTTGAAAACTAAAGACCAGCAATACTTATTTTTCAATAGATTCTTTTTAAACAAGTATATACCAGCTTTATTGAGATGTAATTTAGATACCAGATACTGGCTCAGTCATGGCCAGCTCTTTGCAACTCCTTGGACTATAGCCTGCCAGGCTCCCCTGACAATGGAAATTTTTCAAAGCAAGAATACAGAAGTATTGCCATTTCCTTCTCCAGGAGATACCATATAATTCATCCATTTAAAGTATCCAATTCAGTGGTTTTTAGCATATTCATAGAGATATGCAACCTTCACCACAATCAATCCTTCTTTCAAACTGAGGTTAAAAAATGTACAGTGTCTGTAATGATTCTCTCCTTTCCACCTACCTGCCCAACAGAGCCCCAAGCCTGGATAGAGACCACTGTAGCACTTCCCTTTATCATATCCATGTATTAATAGATTAGTTCTTGATTTCCCTCATGATTACCAAGAATCACTGAACCTGCTGCCCTTTATCAAGTTCCCCCAGTTCTCTTCAAGACTGTTACAAAACCTTTCCCTTTATCCTCAAGTGCCTCTACTCAACTTGATGACCCAGCCTTGCCTCCCTCCTGCTGCTTTCTACTTCACTGATACACACAGACAGACCCAACCCCCACTCACCTTTCTTCTAATCCCAAAGTGTAATATATATTGGCCACAGCTCGAAACTTTCTTCCACCAGGATCCCTGACCAGTCCTCNGAGAAATACAGTAGCACAAAGAAAAGCAGTAGACAGGCTATGCTTCAGTTCTTAAGAAAATGTTTAAAACCATGTATGCATGAACGAATCAACAAAAAGCAATATATATATTCAGAATGATGTTGTCTGCTTTTTTTTAACCCATTTGAGTTTAGAAAAGAGTTAACAGATAATTGACTGCATTTTTTTGATCACAAGAAAAAATTAAAAATTACTTATCATTATTCAAATGTATAATTACTGTTTTATTTTCAAATAGTACAAATAAAGCATAAGGATATTAATTTAATTTTAAAACACTCCTAAAAATGGTGTCAACAAGCCAAGGACAAATCACAGGCAAATATATATTTACTAAGTTTAAATTATGCTTGAAACTTAGAAAGTCTATGCTTCTTATACCTTTTCCCCCCTGCAGGAGATATACTGACCAAAACTTTATCCTAAGCTCAGCCTTTACTTGATGTGGTCCACAGGGAGACTTGTTTTACAGCCTTATTGCAGATGTATTAAAATGACAAAATGGAAAAAAAAAAAGGTGTTTCAGCTATGTCAGTCAGCATAAGAGAATTACTATTTTAAAACATAAATTGAACAATTTTTTTTTAGAAGAATGGAAGAGAACCTACACAATGATACCTGCTGGACTAAGTAAGCCTAGCTTACAGTTCCTGCATCAAGGCATCCAAGGAAGGCAACACACATACCTCTCGCAAATCATTGTCCAGCCCAACATGCTCGGAATGCTGACGAAGGCGGTCTTTCCTGCGCTGTGCAGTGGCACTACGACTCACCCAGCGACTGAAAGAATATAAGGGGGTAGGTTAAAACAAACAAACGAAAAAATAAAATGTGATCTCACCTGTCTTTAAAATAAAAGGATGTACGGTTGAAAACTAAAGACCAGCAATACTTATTTTTCAATAGATTCTTTTTAAACAAGTATATACCAGCTTTATTGAGATGTAATTTAGATACCAGATACTGGCTCAGTCATGGCCAGCTCTTTGCAACTCCTTGGACTATAGCCTGCCAGGCTCCCCTGACAATGGAAATTTTTCAAAGCAAGAATACAGAAGTATTGCCATTTCCTTCTCCAGGAGATACCATATAATTCATCCATTTAAAGTATCCAATTCAGTGGTTTTTAGCATATTCATAGAGATATGCAACCTTCACCACAATCAATCCTTCTTTCAAACTGAGGTTAAAAAATGTACAGTGTCTGTAATGAGTCTCTCCTTTCCACCTACCTGCCCAACAGAGCCCCAAGCCTGGATAGAGACCACTGTAGCACTTCCCTTTATCATATCCATGTATTAATAGATTAGTTCTTGATTTCCCTCATGATTACCAAGAATCACTGAACCTGCTGCCCTTTATCAAGTTCCCCCAGTTCTCTTCAAGACTGTTACAAAACCTTTCCCTTTATCCTCAAGTGCCTCTACTCAACTTGATGACCCAGCCTTGCCTCCCTCCTGCTGCTTTCTACTTCACTGATACACACAGACAGACCCAACCCCCACTCACCTTTCTTCTAATCCCAAAGTGTAATATATATTGGCCACAGCTCGAAACTTTCTTCCACCAGGATCCCTGACCAGTCCTCTCTTGCCTACTCGAATCTTCTCCATTAGAAATCTTGTGTGCCGTATCTCCAATTTTTTTCTCTCTCAAATGAGTATTGCCCTTCAGCTTACAAGTATGCTGGTCTCTCTGACACTACATTTCAATCTGTTTCTTTGCTCTTTCATGTAAACATTAAGAAAAGTTTACATGTAAGGCCTCTGCTTAATTATCTTTGGATCTTTTGTTCATCTCAATCAGCTTCTTTCCCTGAAAATGATCTTGATGGAGCCATTTATAGCCCTAACTGCCAATCCAATGGCTGTAATTCAATTTTTAGCTTACACTTTCTGCTGATCCTTCTCTCTACCTTAAACCTCCAGCTGTCTTCATATACCTCAGTGATCCCAATGGGGTAAGATCTCTCACATTTGAGTTTTGGAAGATGAAGTTTTCTTCCAACTTCTATTCATCTCTCAGACAGCTTTAGATGCTACATAGAAAGTGTTCTATAATTCCTCCAAATTTAAATTAGCTATCCCTCTCATACTCTCCAATTATAGTATTTATCACAGCGTTTTATAATAATTTAAGTCTATTTTCTATACAATCCTCTCTGCTATAAATGCTTGAAGGGTCGATGTCATGTCTGTAAGCCATTTATCTGCAGAGTCAAGTACATCACCTACTCCTTCTATAAATCCACCCTAAATAAATGTAATCAGAGAGACACAGTCTAATATTTAGGTTTACAGATGTTCATCACAGCATATATGCAATAATGAATTCTAAGTTTCCTTTATTCTAAGACTCACATTTTGAATGAGTTAGTCACTCACACTTGGGGCTTCCCCAATGGCTCAGTGGATAAAGAATCTGCCTGTAATGCAGGAAACACAGGAGATGAGGATTTAATTCCTGGGTTGGGAAGATACCCTGCAGAAAGGAATGGCAACCCACTCCAATATTCTTGCCTGGAGAATCCCATGGACAAAGGAGCCTGGCAGGCTACGGTCCAAAAGGCAGCAAAGAGTTGGACATGACTGAGTGACTACACACACAAGACTCACATTTTGGCTTTTAAGTGTTTCTGAAACTAGGATGAATCTTCTATGTCATATACAAGTTTAAAGTATAATTTTTCCAAAAAGCTTTTGAATTAATAGCAGATCTTACAGTCAACAGTTACTCAGAATCAAGTAAACATGCTCAGTTCAGTTCAGTTGCTCAGTTGTGTACGACACTTTGGACCCCATGAACTGTAGCACGCTAGGATTTCCTGTCCATCAACTCCTGGAGCTTGCTCAGACTCACGTCCATTGAGTCAGTGATGCTATACAACCATCTCATCCTCTGTCGTCCCCTTCTCCTCCCGCCTTCAATCTTCCCCAGGTTCAGGGTCTTTTCCAATTAGTCAGTTCTTTGTTTGCATCAGGTGGCCAAACTACTGGAGTTTCAGGTTCAGCATCAGCCCTTCCAATGAATATTCAGGCCTGATTTCCTTTAGGATTGACTGGTTGGATCTCCTTGCAGTCCAAGACACTCTCAAGTGTCTCTCTAACACCACAGTTCAAAAGCATCAATTCTTCAGTGCTCAGCTTTCTTTATAGTCCAACTCTCACATCTATACATGACTATGGAAAAACCATAGCATTGACTAGACTGGGTCTTTGTCGGCAAAGTCTCTGCTTTGTTTTTTGTTCGTTTATTTATTTATTTATTACTTTATTTTACTTTACAGTGCTGTATTGGTTTTGGCATACATTGACATGAATCTGCCACAGGTGTACTTGAACTCCCAAACATGAACATCCCCCTCCCACACTACATCATCCCTCTGGATCATCCCCATACCCCAGTCCCAAGCATCCTGCATCCTGCATCGAACATAGACTGGCGATTCGTTTCTTACATGATAGTATACATATTTCAATGCTATTCTTCCAAATCATCCCACCCTCTCCCTCTCCCTCTCCCTCAGGGTCCAAAAGTCCGCTCTACACATCTGTGTCTCTTTTGCTCTTGCATACAGGGTCCTCATTACCATCTTTCTAAATTCCATATATATGTGTTAGTATACTGTATTGGTGTTTTTCNCATCATCCCTCTGGATCATCCCCATACCCCAGTCCCAAGCATCCTGCATCCTGCATCGAACATAGACTGGCGATTCGTTTCTTACATGATAGTATACATATTTCAATGCTATTCTTCCAAATCATCCCACCCTCTCCCTCTCCCTCTCCCTCAGGGTCCAAAAGTCCGCTCTACACATCTGTGTCTCTTTTGCTGTCTTGCATACAGGGTCCTCATTACCATCTTTCTAAATTCCATATATATGTGTTAGTATACTGTATTGGTGTTTTTCTTTCTGGCTTACTTCACTCTGTATAATCGATTCCAATTTCATCCATCTTATTAGAACTGATTCAAATGTATTCTTTTTAATGGCTGAGTAATACTCCATTGTGTATATGTACCACAGCTTTCTTATCCATTCATCTGCTGATGGACATCTAGATCTGCTTTTTAATATACTGTCTAGCTTGGTCAAAGCTTTTCTTCCACGGAGCAAGTGTCTTTTAATTTCATGGCTCAATGCAACCTAAATGTTCAACAGTAGGGGGTGATATAATGAAAGACCATATAGTCATTTAAAAAATTAAGTTACCAGGAATATCAATGAGGCTTCCAGGGTGGCTCAGATGGTGAAGAATCTGCCTCCAATGCAGGAGACCTGGGTTTGATTCCTGGGTAGGGAAGATCCCCTGGAGAAGGGCATGGCTACCCACTCCAGTATTCTTGCCCAGAAAATGCCACTGACAGAGGAGCCTGGTGGGCTACTGTCCATGGGGTCGCAAACAGTTGGACACGACTGAGTGACTAAGACTTTCACTACCAGGAATATCAATAATATGGGACAGTGGTCATGATACAATAGTGAATGAAAAAGCTGGATACAATGCTGTGTAAGAAATTTTCTACTTAACAAAATAAGTATGGACATGCACACATATCAGGATCCATGCAATGGAAAGACAAAATACCAAAAGTTAACATTTCATGATGATAGCATTATAGGTGGTTTTCTTTTTATTTTCAATTAATTTTTAATTGAAGTACAGCTGATATACAATATAAGTTTCAGTATACAACAAAGTATTCACAGTTTTTTAAAGTTATATCTCATTTATAGTTATTATAAAGTATTGGCTGCATTTCTTGTGCTGTGCAATACATCTTTGTTGTTTTTGTTGTTCAGTTGCTCAGAAGTGTCAGACTCTTTGCAACTTCATGGACTGTAGCCCGCCAGGCTTCCCTGTACTTCTCTATCTCCTGGAGTTCGCTCAAACTCATGTCATTGAGTTGGTGGTGCCATCCAACCATCTCATCCTCTGTTGTCCCCTTCTCCGCCTACCTTCAATCTTTCCCAGCATCAGGGTCTTCTCTAATGAGTCAGCTCTTTGCGTGAGGCAGCCAGAGTACTGGACCTTCAGCTTTAGCATCGGTCCTTCCAATGAATATTCAGGGTTGATTTCCTTTAGGATTGACTGGTTTGATCTCCCTGCTGTCAAAGGGACTCTCAAGAGTTTTTTCCACAATTTGAAGGCATCAGTTCTTCAGTACTCAACCTTTTTTATTGTCCAACTCTTACATCCATACATGACTATTGGAAAAACCATAGCATTGACTATACAGACCTTTGTAGGTAAAGTAATATCTCTGCTTTTTAAAATACTGTCTAGGTTTGTCACACCTTTTCTTCCAAGGAGCAAGTGTCCTTTTATTTCATGGCTGCAGTTATCATCTGCAGTGATTTTGGAGTCCAAGAAAATAAAGTCTGACACTGTTTCCACTGTTTCCCCATCTATTTCCCATGAAGTGATGGGACCGGATGCCATGATCTTCGTTTTCTGAATGTTG
>SJYX01024724.1:714367-784555 GCA_006410675.1 Oreotragus oreotragus | reverse complement strand
AGAGTCAGACACGACTGAGCGACTGAACTGAACTGAACTGATACCTGAATGGCCGAGTGGTTTTCCCTACATTCTTCTACATCCTTGTAGTGTATTTATTTCATAGATAGTAGTTTGTACTTCTTAATCTCCTACCCCTTTCTTATCTCTTCCTCCCCTTCCCTCTCCCCACTGATAATCACTAGTTTGTTCTCTGTATCTGAATCTGTTTCTGTTTTATGTTCGCTAATTTGTCTTACTTTTTAGATTCCACATATAAGTGATATCATACAGTATTTGTCTTTCTCTTATTTCTTGTACTGATTTCAAGCCCATCCGTGTTGTTGCAGATGGCAAAATTTCATTCTTTTTTTATGGCTGCGTATTACTCCATTGTTTATATGTACAGATACTGCATCTTCTTTATCCATTCATCTATTGAAGGACACTGAAGGTGCTTCCCTATCTTGGCAATTATAAATAATGCTTCTATGAACACTGAGGTGTATGTATCTTTTTGAATTAGCCTTTTCTGTTTTTTTTTTTTCAGATAAATACCCAGAAATAGAACTACTATAAAATATGTCAATAGAACTATAAAACAGCTTTTAGTTTTTAGAGAAACACCCATACTGTTTTCCATAGTGACCTCCCTGATTTACATTCCCACCAACAGTGTACAAGGGTTCTGTTTTCTCCATTTACTCACCAACATTTGTTATTTGTGGTCTTTTTGATGACAGCCATTTTGACAAGTGTGAGGTGATATTTGGGGCTTCCCTGGTAGCTCAGCTCATGAAGACCACCTGCAATGCAGGAGACCCTGGTTTGATTCCTGCATTGGGAAGATACCTTGGAGAAGGGATAGGCTACCTACTCCAGTTTTCTTGGGCTTCCCTGCTGCCTCAGACGGTAAAGAATCCACCTGTAGTTCAGGAGACCTGGGTTGGGAGGAACCCCTGGAGGGAGGCATGGCAACCCATTCCAGTATTCTTGCCTGGAGAAATCCCCATGGACAGAGGAGCCTGGTGGGCTGCAGTCCATAGGGTCACAAGAGTTGGACATGATCAGTGACATATGCATGAGGTGTTATTTCACTGTGGTTTTAACTTACACTTCTCTGATGATTAATGATGTTGAGCATCTTTTCCTGTGCCTGTTGGCCATTTGTGTATGTCTTCTTTGCAAAAATTTCTATCTAGACTTTCTGCTCATTTTTAATTGGGTTTTTTTTTTTTTTGATGTTGAGTTGGATGAGCCATTTATTTATGCTGGATATTAATCTCTTATCAGTCATATCATTTGCAAATATTTCCTCCCATTCAGTAGGCTGTCTTTTGGTTTTCTTGATGGCTCCCTTTGCTATGTAAAAATTTTAAGTCTAATTAGGTCTCATTTATTTATTTTTGGTTTTATTTCCTTTAGGAGACAGAGTCAAAAAAATTCTGTTACAATTTATGTCAAATAGTGTTCTATGTTTTCTTCATGTATCAAATTATTTTAAAAGATTTCTCAGCTCTTGATTTATCATGCCCATGACTGCATTCATTGCACTATTCTAGAACTATTTACTCTTGATATATCCCTGAGAGCACAGAGTTATATACAAGAAGTGAATTTATACTTTTGCCATCCAGCAAGTCACACTGCATGACTGACAACTGATGATTTAAAATGTATTATTAATATAGTATCCAATTTACAAAAGCTTAAAATCAGAGTGCTGCTTCTTTTGTTGCTCTTTATATAATTTATGCATGCCTTTGGTTTCAAACTGATGAATCATCTAATTTCAGTCTGCTATTTAGAGGAACACTGAATAATTATGATAAAAATGGTAGCAAAGTAATGTAGCCCCTCGTAAAAGTTTTTTTTTTTTAAAGAATAGGTTTATATTGAGAAAAAAATGCAAAGAGCTAGTGACAGATCTTTGAAGTAGAATCCTTGGAAATGTCCCTAAAGCAAAAGATCAACGTAAGACTGTATAAGACTGTAAAAAAAGGATATTGAAAAGGAAGATTCAGAAAAAAAGCACATCAAGACACTGAAAAAGATTCTCTGCTTCATCAAACTTTAGTCAGACCCCTGGAACTTCTCCTAAGCCTATCTATGGATTTCTTTGAAAATTCAGTTTTAGTAAGAAACTTGTTAAGTCAGCTTAGCAGAAACCATTTTCCCTCTCATCATATGATCATTCTGGACATCCAATCAAGTTCTGAATTCTCCATCATCCCCCAGGTGATGTCTAATTACTCAGGTCTGTCTTCAGCAAGAATCCTATTAGGTCAGCTCACTCAGAATCCCCCTTTACCCCTGATGTTCCCTCTTGGTAATTTCCTACTCAATGATCTCCACTCTGCTCCTTGGTGATAAATTCCCACGTGTCCATGCAATATTCAGAGAAGCCTCTAATCTCCCTCTCCACTGAAAGACTCCACTGCAGTGGTCTCTATACCTTAAATAAAGGAACCCTCTTCAAAAAGTGTCATGAAATTTTTTTTTAAGAACTCTGAAGCAAAATATAAATACTAGCTGATGAATTTATGTAGTAAATAAAGAGGAAGAGTAAAATTTAAGTAACATAATACATAAAGACCTGGAAGCCTTGGATACAGTCTTGTAGCCAAAAAAAAAAACACCCCAAACCTTGTCATGTATGATAGTAAAATTTGCTCAGATTAAAAAATTAGGGTTACTAAACAAATAGTAAAAATATGGGGTGGATTATAAACACCAGCTAATGAACTTATATAATGAATAAAGGAAGGAGCAAAATACACGTGGCTGAACATTTCTCCTGGTAGGCAAACTGGAAAAGCAAAAAAGACAAGGATAAATATTAACTTTCAGGATATAACTAGCATCTCACTCTTTGAGACAAAATGCTCGGTTTATTTTCAAAACAGGGAAATGGGTATCTGGTTAAAAAATTACTATGAAGTCTACACATTCCTCATCTTGTTAAACCATTTATTCTTTACATTATTAAACCTCACTTATTAAGTATAATTTTACCAAAGAAGAGTACATTTGCTGAAATACTAAAGACTACTTATTTGTTTCTGTTTTGTAAGCAGCATATGAGATTCTAACAGTTGATCAATTATTTGCATAGTCATGATTATAAATCCCTGTACCCTGTAACTAATTCTGAGATTTATTCTCTTTCAGTCCGACTACAATCTAGGCGAAAATGTAATGTTTTCAGACGACAACTCAGCTAAAAATGTAATTCTTGATGCTCTGTGTGGAAATGGGAAAATTTGAGATTATATGTAAGATTAAAAGCAATAAAATATGGCAGGAAGATTTTAAACCTGAAATCTTTCCTCCTAAGCACTCCTTGCTTCCTTTCCCTATTTTATTTTTCTTCACAAACCTTATCACTTTCTGACAGATTATTTATTTTATATATTAATAAGTTCCTTGTTTGCTTTCTCATGCTGAAAGCAGGGATTTTTGTTATTTTGTTCATTGTTAAACTCCCAATGAACAGGACAGTGTCATATATAGTATGGGTTCCATAAATATTTTTCAAATGAATGAATGTATACTTTAATGCTATCAAAAGTAAATAAAAACCATTTAAATTAAGTATCTGCCCGTGTCAAACTGATTCAAAAAGTTAGGATAATATATAAACATGAAAGAAAATGAATGAACTGATGACTCAGTCATCCACTTGTGAAAAATAAAACACTATATCTAGTACAATCATCTGGAAAGTCTGAATCCCCACAACAGTCAACATCTCTTAGTGCATTTCAAGTTCAGTGTTTATAAAAGCAAGGATGGCTCTTCACTGGAGGGTGAAACTCTACAGATTAACTAAGGTAAGTAAATGAGTAAAAATTTCAGTCATTAGCTATTACTTCCATCTCATAAGCAGCATATTAATTCTCTCTGCAATCTTTCTCCCTAAGACTTTAGTATAAACACTTGCATTTCTATAGGAAAGGAAGATTTCGTCCTGAACATATAACTTTTCCACCTTTATCGTGAATCATCCTCTTTCACTGTCTTCATTAGAGTTGCAGCAACCTACTTAAATAAGAGAGTTCAATCAAATAAAGCTTTTAAAAAATCCACAGTTCACTTTACTACATAGTATTATTTTCCCAAATATATAAGAGAATGCTGGTACTGAAGATTTTCCACACCTTTCCACAGTCCTTATGAATTAGACATCATGAACATGGTGCCAGAAATAAGGAAACCCGGGTTTTAATCCTAACTCTGCTACTAATCCAAGCTTGTACACTTACCAACAGGTAATGATGACACTGTTTCAGGGTTAGGCTCTTTGATCTCAATCTTTGCTTCATGAAACTCTTCATGAGGCAAGATGGCACCTGAGAATGTACCCTGCTTCCCAGGGTATTATCCTATCTTCTTTTGGGTCCACCCCTCTTCACAGAGCCCAGGGTGAGGCAGGGGTGAGGCATCTGAGAGTTCTTTCATTCTGAAAGACCTCATCAGATTGGTATGACAGGCTGTTGCTAAACTCTCTTATATTCAGTATTCTAGGTTATTCAAAATTTCTTAAGGGACTACCAAAGTGAAACATCCAGCTGAATATAAACAAAAGGCAAACATCACCTATGTATTAGAGTGACAGAGCCAGGTATATATAGTACAATGGTTAAGTGCTTGGGCTCTGAATTAGTAGACCTAAGTTTGAATCCTTAGGTCTACTAGTGGGGGCAATGGCACCCCACCCCAGTACTCTTGCCTGGAAAATCCAATGGACGGAGTAGCCTGATGGGCTGCAGTCCATGGGGTCGCTAACAGTCGGACAGACTGAGCGACTTCACTTTCACTTTTCTCTTTCATGCACTGGAGAAGGAAATGGCAACCCACTCCAGTATTCTTGCCTGGAGAATCCCAGGGATGGGGGAGCCTGGTGGGCTGCCGTCTATGGGGTCACACAGAGTCGGACACGACTGAAGTGACTTAGCAGCAGCAGCAGCAGCAAGTTTGAATCCTAGTTTCACCACTTCCTAGCTGTGTGATCCTGAAGCAAGCTCTTGATCATCTTTGAGCCTCAATCATAAAATGGGTAAAACAATATAGGTTTATATGTAGAGACAGGCTTATAATAAGGATCAAAGAACTAATATACTTAATGCAGTCAGCAAAGAAGCTAGTGTAGACCAGCTTAATAATACTAGCTATTATCAGCAGTATCTCCACAACTAACACTCTCTTGGCATGGAGAAGGCTCCATTGGCAGGAAAGGCACTGCTTTTGAAAGCAGGAAAGAAAGGGAGGGCTTCAAGGAAGGATAATTAAGTAAAGCAATGATAAAAAAATTTTTTGACAGATCTGAAAAGAGGTGGATATTTATAATAATAAATACAAGCATACCTCATTTCATTGCACTTCGAAGATACTCCATTTTATACAAATTGAAAGTCAGTAGCAACCTGTGCTGTCAGAGGATCGTTAGCATTTTTTAATCAATAAAGTATGTGAAATTAAGGTAACTGTATTGTTTTTTTAGATATAATGCTATTGTACACTTAATAGACAACAGCATAGTGTAAACATATGCACTGGCAAACCAAAAACTTCTTGCTTTATTGTAATATTCACTTTACTGTGGTGATCTGGAGCCAAAATCACAGTATCTCTGAGGTATGCCTGTACTATACTCTGAAAGCACAGGAAATGGCGATATATACAGTACTGTGACTGTTTTCCTTAATTCATTGTTGTTGCTTAGTCACTAAGTTGTGTCTGATTCTTTGCATTGGAAGACAGAGTCTTAACTACTGGACCACTGCTGAAGTTCCTGTGTCTGACTCTGCAATCCCATGGATTTAGCCTGCCAGGCTCCTCTGTCCATGGGATTTCCTAGGCAAGAATACTGGAGAGGGTTGCCATTTCCTACTCCCGGGGATATTTCCGACCCAGGGATAGAACTTTTGTCTCCTATATCAGCAGGTGGATTCTTTACTGATGGGGGTTCCCTGGTAGCTCAGTTGGTAAAGAATCCACCTGCAATGCAGGAGACTCTGGTTTGATTCCTGGGTTGGGAAGATCTGCTGAAGAAGGTATAGGCTACCCACTCCAGAATTCTTGGGCTTCCCTGTGGCTCAGCTGGTAAAGAATCTGCCTACAATGTGGGAGATGTGGGTTCAATTTATGGGTTGGGAAGATCCCCTGGAGAGGAGAAAGGCTACCCACTCCAGTATTCTGGCCTGGAGAACTGCATGGACTGAAGAGTCCATGGGGTCGCAAAGAGTTGGACACAACTGAGCGACTTTCCCTTTCACCAGAGAAGCCCTTCTTAATTCATACACACCCTCTTTCGTCCTTTCATGTGTTTGCTATCACCACAGTTGTCTCACATGTAAACCTAAATGAATCAATAATTTGACACACTTCAGAAACATATTTAATGGAACACTTTTAGGTAAGAAAACAGTAAAGATTTTATTCCCTTCAGCTTATTAAAAATAGGATAGTAACTATACAAACACAAGGATCTAAAAATATTATCACATATATGCACCCCAAGAAACTCCAACAGCACAATACTTAGCTTAGATAGTATCCAGTAAATTAAACCAAACATTACTGTCACATATGATAATTTACCAAGGTTTGTTTTTTTTCCTGACAATAAAATCATGACAAGCATCATGAGAAATAAAAAGATTAGCCTGCCAGGCTCCTCTGTCCATGGGATTTCCTAGGCAAGAATACTGGAGAGGGTTGCCATTTCCTACTCCCGGGGATATTCCCGACCCAGGGATAGAACTTTTGTCTCCTATATCAGCAGGTGGATTCTTTACTGATGGGGGTTCCCTGGTAGCTCAGTTGGTAAAGAATCCACCTGCAATGCAGGAGACTCTGGTTTGATTCCTGGGTTGGGAAGATCTGCTGAAGAAGGTATAGGCTACCCACTCCAGAATTCTTGGGCTTCCCTGTGGCTCAGCTGGTAAAGAATCTGCCTACAATGTGGGAGATGTGGGTTCAATTTATGGGTTGGGAAGATCCCCTGGAGAGGAGAAAGGCTACCCACTCCAGTATTCTGGCCTGGAGAACTGCATGGACTGAATAGTCCATGGGGTCGCAAAGAGTTGGACACAACTGAGCGACTTTCCCTTTCACCAGAGAAGCCCTTCTTAATTCATACACACCCTCTTTCGTCCTTTCATGTGTTTGCTATCACCACAGTTGTCTCACATGTAAACCTAAATGAATCAATAATTTGACACACTTCAGAAACATATTTAATGGAACACTTTTAGGTAAGAAAACAGTAAAGATTTTATTCCCTTCAGCTTATTAAAAATAGGATAGTAACTATACAAACACAAGGATCTAAAAATATTATCACATATATGCACCCCAAGAAACTCCAACAGCACAATACTTAGCTTAGATAGTATCCAGTAAATTAAACCAAACATTACTGTCACATATGATAATTTACCAAGGTTTGTTTTTTTTCCTGACAATAAAATCATGACAAGCATCATGAGAAATAAAAAGGTAAGTACCAAAACTTCTCCAACAAATAGCTCAGCAGCTCATCTGGAAGATAGAAACATCACATTTTTTAGTGATTTTTCAAGAACCTGCATAATATTATCAATATTTAGTTTAGGTCACTTAGGTTAAAAGGCTTAATTCCACATGTTTAATTCTCCTCAGTTCAGTTCAGTTCAGTTCAGTTCATCTGCTCAGTTGTGTCCTACTCTTTGTGACCCCATGAACTGCAGCACAGGCCTCCCTGTCTATCACCAACTCCCAGAGTTTACCCAAAGTCAACTGATTCTCCACCTGCCTTCTGACAATTCTGGTGGCTCAATGCCATTCCATTTTGTGCACCCAATCTCCATCACAGTCTTTTACCATTTCTTTCCAACTGCTTGGCTTTTCCCTTTTCTTCTCTGAGCGTCTTTAAGAAAATCACAGATGTTACAGAATGTTAGTGTGTTTTCAGATCATAAAAGAGGCAAATGATTCTAACCGTCCAAGCATTCTAAGTGGCCAGGAATGAACTAAATTTCAAAACTTCCAATTTCCAGTTCAGAACCTTCTTTCCAGCTTAACATATTCCCCATTACTAGTCTTTGAGTTCTCTTCTTATAAAATACTCCTTTACTACACACCTGTGTTCACCTCCTGCCAAAGCAGAAGACTCAGGTTTGCTCCCTGGTCCAGTAAGATCCCTTGGAAAAGGAAATGGCAACCCACCAGCATTCTTGCCTAGGAAATCCCAAGGACAGAGGAGCCTGGTGGGCTATAGTTCAGTTCAGTTCAGTTTGTTCACTCAATCGTGTCTGACTCTTTGAGACCCCATGAAATGCAGCACACCAGGCCTCCCTGCCATCACCAACTCCCCAAGATTACTCAAACTCATGTCCACTGAGTCAGTGACGCCATCCAACCATCTCATCCTCTGTCGTCCCCTTCTCTTCCTTCCTGCCTTTAATCTTTCCCAGCATCAGAGTCTTTTCAAATGAATCAGTTCTTCCCATCAGATGGCCAAAGAATTGGAGTTTCAGCTTCAGCATCAGTCCTTAAAATGAATATTCAGGACTGATTTCCTTTCGGATGGACTGGTTGGATCTTCTTGCAGTTCAAGGGACTCTCAAGAGTCTTCTTCAATACCACAGTTCAAAAGCATCAATTCTTTGAAGCTCAGCTTTCTTTATAGTCCAACTCTCATGTCCATACATGACTAATGGAAAAACCATAGCTTTGACTAGATGGACCTCTGATGGCAAAGTAATGTCTCTGCTTTTCAATATGCTGTCTAGGTTGGCCATAACTTTATTTCCAATGAACAAGCGTCTTTTAATTTCATGGCTGCAGTCACCAACTACAGTGATTTTGGAGCCCCCCAAAATAAAGTCTCTTACTCTTTCCATTGTTTCCCCATCTTTTTGCCATGAAGTGATGGGCCCAGATGCCATGATCTTAGCTTTCTGTATGTTGAGTTTTAAGCCAGCTTTTTCACTCTCCTCTTTTACTTTCATCAAGAGGCTCTTTAGTTCTTCACTTCCTGCCATATGGCTGGTGTCATCTGCATATCTGAGGTTATTGATATTTCTCCTGGCAATCTTCGGCAATCTTAATTCCAGTTTGTGCTTCATCCAGCCCAATGTTTCTCATGATGTACTCTGTATATAAGTTAAATAAGCAGGGTGACAGTATAGAGCCTTGATGTACTCCTTTTCCTATTTGGGACCAGTCTGTTGTTCCATGTCCATTTTAACTGTTGCTTCCTGTCCGGCATACAGATTTCTTAAGAGTCAGGTCAGGTGGTCTGGTATTCCCATCTCTTTCAGAATTTTCCAGAGTTTGTTTTGATCCACACAGTCAAAGGCTTGGCAAAACTCTATTAGCCTTTGCCCTACTTCATTCTGTACTCCAAGGTCAAATCTGCCTGCTACTTCAGGTGTTTCTTGACTTCCTACTTTTGCATTCCCGTCCCCTATAATGAAAAGGACATCTTTTTTGGGTTTTAGTTCTAAAAGGTCTTGTAGGTCTTCACAGAACCATTTAACTTCAGCTTCTTCAGCATTACTGGTTGGGGGAAAGACTTGGGTTACTGAGATATTTAATGGTTTGCCTGGGAAATGAACAGAGATCATTCTGTCACTTTTGAGATTACATTCAAGTACTGCATTTCAGACTCTTTTGTTGACTATGATGGCTACTCCATTTCTTGTAAGGGATTTTTGTCCATAGTCGTAGATATAATGGTCATCTGAGTTAAATTCACCCATTCCAGTCCATTTTAGTTTGCGGTTTCCTAAAATGTTGATGTTCACTCTTGCCATCTCCTGTTTGACCACTTCCAATTTGCCTTGATTCGTGGACCTAACATTCCAGGTTCCTATGCAATATTGCTCTTTACAGCATTGGACTTTCCTTCTATCACCAATCACATCCACAGCTGGCTGTTGTTTTTGCTTTGGTGCAGCGCTGGAATGGCTGTGAGGAGGTACCCCTCCTCTAAGGGCAAAGGTAAAGCCCTAGCAAGATGGTAGGAGGGGCGAATTTGCGTTTAGAATCAAACCCCATTCCCGCTAGAGATACTCAGAGGGCTCAAACAAACTGTGTGCACACCAGGACCTAGAGACCCCACAGAGACCGAGACAGAACTGTTTGAGTGTTCCTGTGGAGGTATGGGTCTGCAGTGGACTGCCTCAGGGGCAGGGCTTCTGGGTGCAGCGTCCTTGGGTATGGCATAAGTCCTCTTGGAGGAAGTCGCCTAACCCTAACAGAGCTGTCAGAACTTACACAAGACTGGGAAACAGACTCTTGGATGGCACGAATGGAGCCTTGTGTGCACCAGGACCCAGGAGAAAGGAGCAGTGACCCCACAAGAGACTGACCCAGACTTGCCTGGGAGTTTCCAGGAGTCTCCAGCAAAGGCATGGGTCAGTGGTGGCCTGCTGCAGGATTGGGGGTACTGAGTGTAGCAATACATGCATGGGATCTTTTGAAGGAGACCACCATTATCTTCATTATCTCCACCATAGTTTGGCCCCAGGTAAATAGCAGGGAGGGAACACAGCTCCACCCATCAACAGAAAACTGGATTAAAGATTTAGAGGAGCAACCCCACGTCCAAGGAGCAGCGGCTGCACAGCCAGGAAGAGCTACTTCATGTTCAAGGTCAGGAGGGGCAGCCATGAGGAGATACCCTTTGTCCAAGGTTAAGAGAAACCGAAGTAAGATGGTAGGTGTTGCGAGAGGGCATCAGAGGGTAGATACACTAAAACCATAATCACAGAAAACTAGCCAATCTGATCACACGTACCACGGCCTTGTCTAACTCAGTGAAACTAAGCTATGCCGTGTGGGGCCACCCAAGACAGATGGGTCATGGTGGAGAGTTCTGACAGAATGTGGTCCACTGGAGAAGGGAATGGCAAAACACTTCAGTATTCTTGCCTTGAGAACCCCATGAACAGTATGAAAAGGCAAAATTATAGGATACTGAAAGAGGAACTCCCCAGGTCAGTAGGTGCCCAATATGCTACTGGAGATCAGTGGAGAAATAACTCTAGAAAGAATGAAGGGATGGAGCCAAAGCAAAAACAATACCCAGTTGTGGATGTGACTGGTGACAGAAGCAAGGTCCGATGCTGTAAAGAACAATATTGCATAGGAACCTGGAATGTCAGGTCCATGAATCAAGGCAAATTGGAAGTGGTCAAACAGGAGATGGCAAGGGTGAACGTCGACATTCTAGGAAACAGCAAACTAAAATGGACTGGAATGGGTGAATTTAACTCAGATGACCATTATATCTACTACTGTGGGCAGGAATCCCTCAGAAGAAATGGAGTAGCCATCTTAGTCAACAAAAGAGTCCGAAATGCAGTACTTGGATGCAGTCTCAAAAACGACAGAATGATCTCTGTTCGTTTCCAAGGCAAACCATTCAATATCACAGTTATCCAAGTCTATGCCCCAACCAGTAACACTGAAGAAGCTGAAGTTGAATGGTTCTATGAAGACCTACAAGACCTTTTAGAACTAACACCCAAAAAAGATGTCCTTTTCATTATAGGGGACTGGAATGCAAAAGTAGGAAGTCAAGAAACACCTGGAGTAACAGGCAAATTTGGCCTTGGAATGCGGAATGAAGCAGGGCAAAGACTAATAGAGTTTTGCCAAGAAAATGCACTGGTCATAGCAAACACCCTCTTCCAGCAACACAAGAGAAGACTCTACACATGGACATCACCAGATGGTCAACACCGAAATCAGATTGATTATATTCTTTGCAGCCAAAGATGGAGAAGCTCTATACAGTCAACAAAAACAAGACCAGGAGCTGACTGTGGCTCAGATCATGAACTCCTTATTTCCAAATTCAGACTTAAATTGAAGAAAGTAGGGAAAACCGCTAGACCATTCAGGTATGACCTAAATCAAATCCCTTATGATTATACAGTGGAAGTGAGAAATAGATTTAAGGGCCTAGATCTGATAGATAGAGTTCCTGATGAACTATGGAATGAGGTTCGTGACATTGTACAGGAGACAGGGATCAAGACCATCCCCATGGAAAAGAAATGCAAAAAAGCAAAATGGCTGTCTGGAGAAGCCTTACAAATAGCACTGAAAAGAAGAGAGGCGAAAAGCAAAGGAGAAAAGAAAAGATATAAGCATCTGAATGCAGAGTTCCAAAGAATAGCAAGAAGAGATAAGAAAGCCTTCTTCAGCAATCAATGCAAAGAGATAGAGGAAAACAACAGAATGGGAAAGACTAGAGATCTCTTCAAGAGAATTGGAGATACCAAGGGAACATTTCATGCAAAGATGGGCTCGATAAAGGATAGAAATGGTATGGACCTAACAGAAGCAGAAGATATTAAGAAGAGGTGGCAAGAATACACAGAAGAACTGTACAGAAAAGATCTTCACGACCCAGATAATCATGAGGATGTGATCACTAATCTAGAGCCAGACATCTTGGAATGTGAAGTCAAGTGGGCCTTAGAAAGCATCACTAAGAACAAAGCTAGTGGAGGTGATGGAATTCCCGTTGAGCTGTTTCAAATCCTGGAAGATGATGCTGTGAAAGTGCTGCACTCAATATGCCAGCAAATTTGGAAAACTCAGCAGTGGCCACAGGACTGGAAAAGGTCAGTTTTCATTCCAATTCCAAAGAAAGGCAATGCCAAAGAATGCTCAAACTACCGCACAATTGCACTCATCTCACACGCTAGTAAAGTAATGCTCAAAATTCTCCAAGCCAGGCTTCAGCAATATGTGAACCGTGAACTCCCTGATGTTCAAGCTGGTTTTAGAACAGGCAGAGGAACCAGAGATCAAATTGCCAACATCCGCTGGATCATGGAAAAAGCAAGAGAGTTCCAGAAAAACATCTATTTCTGCTTTATTGACTATGCCAAAGCCTTTGACTGTGTGGATCACAATAAACTGTGGAAAATTCTGAAAGAGATGGGAATACCAGACCACCTAACCTGCCTCTTGAGAAATCTGTATGCAGGTCAGGAAGCAACAGTTAGAACTGGACATGGAACAACAGACTGGTTCCAAATAGGAAAAGGAGTACGTCAAGGCTGTATATTGTCTCCCTGCTTATTTAACTTATATGCAGAGTACATCATGAGAAACGCTGGACTGGAAGAAACACAAGCTGGAATCAAGATTGCCGGGAGAAATATCAATAACCTCAGATATGCTGATGACACCACCCTTATGGCAGAAAGTGAGGAGGAGCTAAAAAGCCTCTTGATGAAAGTGAAGGAGGAGAGCGAAAAAGTTGGCTTAAAGCTCAACATTCAGAAAACGAAGATCATGGCATCCGGTCCCATCACTTCATGGGAAATAGATGGGGAAACAGTGGAAACAGTGTCAGACTTTATTTTTTTGGGCTCCAAAATCACTGCAGTTGGTGACTGTAGCCATGAAATTAAAAGACGCTTACTCCTTAGAAGGAAAGTTATGAACAACTTAGACAGCATACTCAAAAGCAGAGACATTACTCTGCCAACAAAGGTCTGTCTAGTCAAGGCTATGGTTTTTCCATTAGTCATGTACAGATGTGAGAGTTGGACTGTGAAGAAAGCTGAGTGCCAAAGAATTGATGCTTTTGAACTGTAGTGTTGGAGAAGACTCCTGAGAGTTCCTGGACTGCAAGGAGGTCCAACCCATCCATCCTATAGGAGATCAGTCCTGGGTGTTCATTGAAGGACTGATGCTAAAGCTGAAACTCCAATACTTTGGCCACCTCATGTGAAGAGTTGACTCACTGGAAAAGACCCTGATGCTAGGAAGGATTGGGGACAAGAGGAGAAGGGGACGACAGAGGATGAGATGGCTGGATGGCATCAGTGACTTGATGGATATGAGTTTGAATGAACTCTAGAAGTTGGTGATGGACAGGGAGGCCTGGCATGCTGTGATTCATGGGATCGCAAAGAGTCAGACATGACTGAGCGACTGAACTGAACTGAGCATGGCCCCGCCCTTCAGAACAAGACCCAGTTTCCCTCTCAGTCAGTCTCTCCCATAAGGAAGCTTCCATAAGCCTCTTATTCTTGTCCATCAGAGGGCAGACAGGGTGAAAATCACAATCACAGAAAACTAATCTGATCACACAGACCACAGCCTTGTCTAACTCAGTGAAACTACGAGCCATGCTGTATAGGGCCACCTAAGATGGATGGGTCATGGAGGAGAGTTCTGACAAAATGCAGTCCACTGGAGAAGGGAATGGAAAACCACTTCAGTATTCTTGCCTTGAGAACCCCATGAACTGTATGAAAATAGGCTACAGTCTGCACAGTTGCAAAGAATCGGACAGGACTGAGTATACATACAGGAATTCATCTAAAATCAAGAATTCCCTTAAACCCAAGTAAGTATTTTCAATTCTAACCATATTCAAATATTTTCTGAATGGGATCATCTACCATAAAGAATGATAGGGTTTATCTTTATTTTTGGTTGTTTTGTAATTTCTGTACCTGATATTTAAAAGTACTAAATGGTGGCAAGGATCAAACTGTGTCTCCCTAAAATAAATGCTGAAATCTTAATCCCAGCACTGGTGAATTTGATCTTATTTGGAAATGATCTTTGCAGATGTTAAGATGAGGCCATTAGGATGGGCCCTAATCCAGCATGACTGGTGTCCTTATAAGAGAAATATTTGAACATAGACAAGGGATAGTAGCCATGTGAAGTAGAGGCAGAGACTGAGTTATGTTACTATAAGCCAAATACTGCCTGGGGCCACCAGAAGTTGGAAAACTAAGAAAGGATCCTCTCCTACAGGCTTTGGAAGGAGTATGGCACTGCCAACATTTTGATTTTGGACTTACAGCTTCCAGAACTATGAAAGAATAAATTTGTCATTTTAAGCTACCAAGTTTGTAGTACTTTGTTACAGCAGTCCTAGGAAACTAATACGGACAGTGAAGGCATAACTTTTCTAATTCCATTAGACAGTATTAGCATTATATTTAAACAGTTATTTAAAACTATTCCTGAGCGCACATTACTTAAGCAAGAAAAAAATCTCTACTTTTGCATTTTCTTACATGATGGAATTAAAAGTCAAATACTCGTTGTCAATTAATATTTCAAGTGGATCTGGTTTTCAAAAAAGTAATGATTGATAAAATCTTTAATATAGTTAAGCAGTCCCCATAAGAGGTGCAGAGCACTGTGCCCTTCATTCACTCCTTCAACCAACAACTCAAATGAAGAACATGCTTACTTGTTATTAGCTGGTCCTGTTGCCAAGACATCAGACTGTAACTTTGGAAAAAATCCTTGCTCATATTTGCCTTGACCAATTTTCATATCAAGTAGATGTGGGTGGATAGCGGTGTGATCCATTTTCATCAGTCGCTGTTCAATTGACTGGGCTATAAATTAAATTTATAACATCTTAGATACATTTCATTGGCTAAACCTTAAAAGATAATGCTTCCTCTACTCATGCAGTGACAAGAAACTCAATCTTTGTGATAGTCTGAAATAGATTTTTACAAAAGCTCTTCAGAAATCAATATAATGTAAGTATAAAAAGGTTAGTTTTCAGTAAATACTAAATAATGAATTTCATACTATTTTCTGCATGTGGCAAAAGCAGGGCAGTGGGGTTAAAAAACAATCTATAATTTAGTACCGAAACAGTTTCCCATGAGTGGGAAATTCATATTCTTAATGAAAATATGGTTCTAAGTACAACAATAAAGAAAATGATGGCAAATAAAATATCTTCCTTGAGCTGAAAGACAAATTAGAGAAGGTAAAAGCAAGCACTATAGCCCTATGTTACTTTATTTCTTTGTGCAAAGATCCATTAAATATTCATGCTTTTCCACTTGTAAAAAACAAGGAACTGTGTAAAGTTTATTACCTTCACTTTTAGCAACAGTCTCATTCTCATTAGGAGTTATTTAAAAGTGTTCATTAGATCAAAATGGGTAATGCAGAGAAAAATAAAATAAGCAGGCATTTAGAAAATGTCCAGAGAATAAAATTTTATGTTCCATGAAGTACTACAAAATTTCACCTCTGCCATTTGAAGAATAACATAGGCCAGAGTTAAAAAATAGAAATTACTCAATATTTCTATTTTAAAACCACTGAAAGTTGGGAGATGTTTCAAAGGCTCAGGAAAGAAACTGTGAACTATTTCTCTGGTTAAAAAAAATCTGATCTTAAATGTCTTTATCAATTGAATTTATAAGAGAAAACATAATACTCGTAACCAATGTTAGGTTTCCCATCCCTTGCCTGGAGATTACTGCTGGGAGGACAAGCAGTAACTGTGTTTGTGTGATGAACAGAACACACTGTGGGCACTGTCAATCTTGGGATTTGAGAGAAGTAAAAAGGTATTTTCTTATAAATATTTCATAGAATCAGTTTACTCTGCCCTATTCAATACCAGCAGACTGAGTATTGCTGGTTCTTCTCCATATATATTCTAAAGAAAACCTTTTGGGGTGGGAAGAGGACTGTGAATGACACATTTCACTCTAGTCAAAAGAACCTACTTAAGATCATCTTATGTGAGATCGATGCTTCCCAGCCAGTGTTTGTGTTTGCAGAATTAAGAGATGTGTACAGAAGGCATTATTACACTAAACTTCAAAGTGTGAGACATCTACTTCAAGCTTTCCTAATTTTTCTTTATGACTCATATGAATTTATCCAAAATTTTTAAAAATTTCATTTTAATGTGTAACTTGTAACTTCTCTCAAAATACAGTCCATATGTTCTGGACTGGGCAAAAGGGTGTCATGCTTTAATGTAGTGATATTTAATTTTCAATGATGCCCTCTGACTTTCCACAATAGTATATATATATTCTTAATGCTTCCTAATATTTATAAAACACAATTAGGTTTAGGCAAATAATGCTTAGATTCATGGTGTGGTATTCTCTGAAGTCCCTGCCAATTTTATGTTCCATGAAGTACTACAAAATTTCACCTCTGCCAAAAAGTGCTTCTACCTTCACAAAAGGAAAAAAAGAAAAGTAGCGTCAGTTTTTCTGCTGGATTTAAAGTGATAGAAAAACCCATCATGATATTGAGTTATTTCCTTTAGTTAGGAAGCTCTGTAGAAACAAAAATCACGATTCACAATTAATTATCTGGGTTTATAAGATTGCTACAGGGAGCACAATGCAATGTTACATTTCAGTGATTATACCATCAGTGAATACTGAACATTCAGAAATTATTAAATGCCTGCTTCAAGAGGTCATAGGTCTGTTGTTAGACTTTCAAGGGTTTGTGCCAAAACTCATTTTCTGTGATCGGTAAGGAATGAGAAAACTCTGCGTTACTAGCAACTTGTCTTTCTGCAAAGAAATCATGAGGTTCTGGTGCCACAATATCAGCAGCAGATAGCCTCTGCCTAAAGCGTTCACCTGCAAATCAAAATTCTTTTTAGTTGAGGCAAAACAGAAACAAAAGCAAAACAACAAAGGACCAAAAAAAAAAAAAAAAGGATACACAATAAAGTTCAATGTCAACAACAAAATCCCAATCTCTATAGCTTCTGTTGGGGCTGGGATGCGGGTGAAGGTGAGGTAAGTCTTTTAAAAGATAAAAGTCTATTACCTTTTACCTGATAAAAGAAATAACTGCACCATTCATGAGAGATAGATATAGTCACAGTCAACTGCCTCCCTTTAAAGAAAGTCTTTGATAAATTAAGTTCCTGGGAGACTATTCCTAAACTTAGTTTAATCTCTTTCAAATATGGTAAATCTATAATGGTACATTTTAAAGAGTATTATATAATTTTTGTGATGACAGTATTATATAATTTTTGTGATGACAGTACCAAACTTTGAGAGGCCAACCATCTATTTTAATTGAAAAAACTTTCTAGAAGCATACAAATAAAGCAATCAGTACTTAGCTTCGTTTAAAAAAATTCTGTCAGGAAGGAAAGAATAACATTTGCTCAAGAAGGCATTATACTATTTACATGGCTACTAAAGCACTGAAAGCCATACTACTCTCTGAACAGGCATAGACAATTTTTGATCACTCTGCTCCCCCAACTTTCAGAAACAGAGAGGCAACTGTCACTTCCTACAGGGCTCCAAGGATCTACCCTCATAAGTGGGATATAACAGAATGATGTTTCCTCAAGTTATCAGAAACCCCTGAAGGCTACACAAGAGACATCATTTACATACTTCTTTCCTTAAAACATGCTAGTTACAGCATCACCACACTCTTGTAACTCTGCTCTACTTCAAATGAAGTGAGAAAGGCAAGCAACAGAGGCAGAGCAAAGAAAATCCACATTTGCTGCTTTTTGTTCAAAAAAATTTAAAAAAAAAAAAAAAGGTTGCTCTCAAACAGCTTTTACACTTGAAGGGGAAGAAATAAAAGGAGGGGGCACTCAAGTGATAAAAGTCAGTTTATTGGCAGAGAAATAAACTAAGAAAGAGTTAGGAATCGGGTACAAAAGTATAAAACTATGTGGACTGGTACATTTTACATGTTTATTTATTGAAAGAACACCTTAATGTGTTAAGATTCCAGGTGCTAGAATCAGTCAAACTCTGGTTCAAATCAGGGCTTCACCAACAACTAGCTATGCAATCACAAGCAAGTGACTTCACCTCTCAGTTTTCTCAACTGTAAGATGAAGGCAGCAATAAAACAGTAAAATGTGTCTATACCTCCTCATTATTATGATCAAATGCAAAACTGTACATAAAATAGTATATACTCAGTAAACAGTATTAACATGACTATTTATTTAACTGAGTATTACACTGCCAGACAAGATTGGCCAAGACTCATCTCTGAGAGAAAAACTAACATCAGGGTTGGGAAGCTCTCATTTGAATACGAGAATCTAGAGGTTTAATTTCAATAGATGAAGCTATTTTAATTAATGGTACCACTAAAGTAAATAGTTTTAATTATGTAAATTAGGTAGCAACTCAAATTTACTATGTTAAATTAATACTTATTTTCCTTGGATGAAGAGAAGAAAAGGTAAAAAGCAAAAAAAGCAAAATAAGCAGCAAAACAAAAATTAATATTTTTTCATTAAGGTAATAAAGAGAATAAGACAGAAATTACAGGAACCTAATGGCTCTAACCCACTCAGCTTACTATTTTTCATCTTCTGAGGGAAGAGGAATGTCAAGTGGGAATAGGACTGATATTAGCTCACAAAACAGAATGAAACAAAACTACAGAGAGCATCTCTTGATATAGCACAAGGATTAACCAGGAAGTCTAAAACTGAAAATTAATTTTGTGGTTTATAAGGTCAACAATGCGTAAAAAGAAATGATCGTGGATTTTAAGTTAGTTTTTAAAGGCATGACAAATGTACCTGCTTCTTTTAAAGTGCTGCATTTCTGATAAATAGATGTCCTCAAGGTGGGTGCCCTTACATTATACAGTCTTATCTTCTCAATCCGAGAGTCAAAGACTCGAAGCAAAGGATCTTTCTCCTCCCATTGAGACATAATTTTGTTATCAATAAAGGTGGCAAACATCTGTGTTTCAATGAAGCGTGAAAGAAATGGCAGGTACGGCTCTGGCTGGTCAGACAGGAAGGAAGCCTGTAGTGAGACAATCAGGCCATTATTAGTGCAAAGAGATCATCTCAATACTACAAGATAAACCCCCAAATCATCTATTGCTAAGGTCATTCCTTTTCAATCTTAAAACACACAAAACTAATGTATGAAATTCAAAAATCCTTAAAACTTCACTCCCTCCCCCCATCTTCTAAATTCATAGAATTTAGGTCACTTAAGTCATTAGTGCTGCTCCTACCTTTCAAAACTGATTTATTTTCTGGTCCTCATGACCATCATGCAGAAAAGAGAGCACTGCTAATGAAAGATGGTGGATCAGTCGCTACACGAACATCACTTATTCTCTTCACTTGCCATTAAATTTGACACCTTTTCCCCAGTGAGCTGTTATTTTTTTCCACTCTCTATTCCTAGACTATGCCAAATACCTCCAAGTCATAAGGCAGCCAGGTGATTAATGGATACAATAATAGCATTTATATATACATAAGCAATGGGTTCGATCCCTGGGTCGGGAAGAAGGATTGAGAGAAGGAAACGAAGGAAACGGCAATCCACTCCAGTACTATTGCTTGGAAAATCCCACGGACAGATGAGCCTGATAAGTTACAGTCCATGGGGTCACAAAGAGTCGGACATGACTGAGCGACTTCACAATACTCTTCAAAAAAACAAAAAACAAAAAACAAAAAACCAACAATATGGAATTTGTGCTTATAAGTAAAATCATGTTCTTCAAGTAGATAAGGAAACGAAGGAAACGGCAATCCACTCCAGTACTATTGCTTGGAAAATCCCATGGACAGATGAGCCTGATAAGTTACAGTCCATGGGGTCACAAAGAGTCGGACGTGACTGAGCGACTTCACAATACTCTTCAAAAAACAAAAAAAAACAAAAAACAAAAAACCAACAATATGGAATTTGTGCTTATAAGTAAAATCATGTTCTTCAAGTAGATGTTTTCCTAGGTGCCCACAGTGAGAAATTGATGGATGAGTACTAATTCAAGATCAAACTCCATCCAGACCTGTGCTAACAGAATAGTCTGGGCCTTAACCACTAAAAAAAAATCACTGCCTGTAAAACCATCCAAAGCAAGCCAAGCCTGTTGAAAACATGTACAGCCAGCCACATGTTCCTGTTATCAGCTTGTCTGCTTGTATGGAATGGCTCAGGAAATTGTGATCAGCTTCTAATTCAAAGGGTTCATTTCTTTCCTTTGGCTCTTCAGATCCATGCATGTAGAAGAATTCTAGTCACAACTTGGCACTAGCTAAAATTTGGAACTGGACTACTATTTCAGCTACTGGGATGCCTCTGCTTTTCAATCTTTTGATTGAGTGCAATATGGCAAAACCCAGAAGGGGAAAGGTGGAAGTATATGTTCTGACCTATTGTTACTCTCCTTAATACTCATAGCTTTTTCCCAGCATATTTATTTAGGAAACAAATTCTGTTATTTAGGATGTCTTTGAAAAACTTCCTTTCAGAAATCCACTTATTCTATTTAAGTGCCTTCATAGCTTAGATGTAGTCACACAAGTAAGCTCACCTCTTAAAAAGGTATTTTAGAAATAAATATCAATTTTACTTTTCATAGAGCAAACAGCCTTTTTTCCTAAATGGACCAAATGTCTGGCTTTTTGATATTCAGATGCTTGTGGGCTGTATCACTTTAAGTCAGCAAAGACTTGGCTTGCAGGACTAGTATGATAGTTCTGTAAATTTTCCTAGTGAAAAATGAGATGATTACAAGCCTTCTGGAATCCAATATGAAACCTGCATTTCTCTAAGGGTTATATAAAAAGAATTCCATTTATAGTTTAAAGCTACATAAAGATTAAGAGGAAGAATGTACCAGGGCTTGATTTAGATAAGAATTTGAATTGCTCCACGGATAAATCATGAGTATACAAAGATTAGTTCCAAGCTGGCTAGGAAAAAATGTGCAGAAATGGTTAAGCTTAATGAGAAAGGAACCTAACAGCAGGAATACATCTGGATAGGTGAAGGCCTCTTAATTTATTAAAGAAGTTTTCTCTAACAAAGTGCATCAGAACTTAATTGTTAAATGTGATTTATATAACTATCTAAAAAATACCTGATGAAATCAGAAAAAATCTTTTATACTACCCACCTTTACAGAAATTTTTTGTTAATACTTATTTGGCAGATGCTCCAAGATTGTAGATTAGCCTCTTGGAACATATTAGCTTCTTTGCGAGGTCTTCCATGACACAAAGATACCATTTAGCAAAAGGCCATAATTTATTCTAACTGCAACATCATGCCTTGGCAACCATAAAGGCAAGGGACTGAACTATATCCTAGTGATCTGAAAGAGTTAATGTACACCCCTAAGTGCTTTCGTCTTGGGCAGGGGTGGTGGTGGTGGTGGGAAAAGAAATCTGGTGAATATGTCCAGAAAAACTGGCAGAAGAACATAGTAGACCTTAGAAAGAAGCCTCAACTTCAGCAGGACAATTAAAAGCTAGTATCACTTTCTGTTTTCCTTTTCTGATACTTCGGAACATAGTCTAACAGTCATAAAACCTCATTTTTTTCTAAATGATGCTGAGATAAAATTTACCTTCTGAAAGTAAACTGTTTGTTACCTTTATATGGGCAAGTTGTGACTTCACTGTGGGATGAAGACAAAAATCTAAGGCTTTATTAGAAAGGAATAGGCTTCATTTAACTAGACTTGATCCTAAAATATGAGTAAATAAAACTCCTACAAGGTGAGGTAGTGGTAATAGATTTGAAAAATGAATGAAATTTAAGAGTTTCTATTTCAAGTATCTTCAAAGTATAGAAAATGTGAAAATGAGGCTAAAGGTAGTTTAATACATGATTCAGTGAGCAGCTTAATGAGCTAGTTCATTTACTTTCCTATGAAATTATTTTATTGATTATAAAATAGTGGTTAAAAAAAGTTCTTAAAAAAAGAAAAAAAAAAGTTCTTAAGGGGAAGGGTGGGGGGAAAATCTGTATTTAAAAAAAGTTAGCAAAATCAATAACATATAGACTATTAAGAACCACAAAAAGGGAAACTCTGGTTCTTTTTACTTTATCAAAGTTTTGCATCTGTTCCCGGTTGGTCAGCCATGATTCCAGGTCCTGGGCAGTCTGAATCACAAATGCTTCATAATCTGCAAACATCTGTGTAAAGCGGTTGGCAAAGATCTCTCGGAGCTGAACATTGAGCTGGTAGTCCCTTAGTTCTGCCTCTTCACACTGCAGTTTTAAGTCTTTTTCTTTTTCACTCAGAGAAGCAGAGAGGTCCATTTTTTCCACAGTCACACCAGTCCGCTTGGCCAGAGCCTGGAGACGAGCTATGGTTTCGTTGCCCTTCAGTAACTCATACATGCTGATGCTATTTGCAGAGACGTTGCCATTCTTCTTGTCATTGACCAAGTCTTTCAGAACCAGATTCTTGAGCTTGGTGGCACTCTCACTGCAATGTAGACTGCCCTCAGGAGGGATCCCAAACTGAAGAAGAACTTCAGAGAGTTCCTGTATAAAATCCACTTTATTGGGGAACTGTGGAAATTCTTCAGGCAACTCAATAAAATGGTTGTCAATATCTACAAAACACAAGTTAGCCTGAAAGAGAAAAAAGAAATACAAAGGTTTTAAAGTAAAGGAATATTTTGTTCTAAAATATTCTTGCCAGCTATTATTAACAAAACCACAGGTTTCCACAGCCTTTTATGCTAATCTTCTCAGAGTTAAGAATTTTTTGTTCTTTAAAAATAAATCTCTGTTGTCAGCATTTTTCCCTATGTAAAAGAATATATACCTTTAACATCTATATAAATCATTTCCTCCAGGTCTCATCAGTCTAATATAACTGATGAGGATATCACTCTGCAATATATGGCAACCAGTAAGTATTCCTTAAACAGGTAAAGTGCACAGATTCATAGCACCTTACAAATAGGAGGCACAGGGTAAAATGCTCACTGAGCTTGAACTTTCTATGCCATTCCACTGCTCTAACACCATTTATAATTTAAAATTAATAATTGCTAAAACTTAGCAGCTATAGTATTCCAAAATGGAAAGAAATTGGCAAAGAGCATTACAGTTCACAGAAAATCCACAAATATTCACTTTATCCAAAATTAGCTTCAACCTCATATATGGCAAGACCACTTCAGAAGCCAGGGCAAAGAGCAGGAGACAGAAAGGGGTGGGGTTAGTGCCTAGAGAAAGGTAAGTGACCCCTGAGTAATTCAGACTTGACTTGAATATTTTTGAGTCAAGCAAAAGAAGAGGTTGAAATAAAATCTGAGTTTGCTTACACTCAAGATTTTGAACTAAAAGACTTTTAAATATCTTTCAAGTAGATAAAGAAAATTCAAGGGGCTAAGTACCTGCATAAAATTTGGATTATCCCTCAGGTACCTGATGACAATATATGCAAAAACAGCATTTTACCTTTATTGTTCATACCTTCTTAGTCAGAACAAGGTTGTCAGAGTAAAGGAAAACTGGGCTCCTAAACTGGGGTGGAGGAGGAGGGCAAGGTAGCCCATCACATAAAACTGATCCTGACTGTATTAGTATGCATAAGGTGAAGTCAGTAAACAGAATAGGAAGTCTCAGCTCATATTTCCCTCTACCTGCCCCCCAACAATGCCCCCAAGGTCAACAAAGACAGAATTCACACTGTCCTCTGGTCTTGAATGCTAACATCCTTTGTAGCTAAGTCTGTAAAGAATCTGCCTGCAATGCAGGAGACCCAGGTTCAATCCCTGGGTTGGGAAGATCCTCTGGAGAAGGAAATGGCAACCCACTCCAGTATTCTTTCCTGGAAAATTCCATGGACAGAGAAGCCTGGCAGGCTACAGTCCATGGGGCCGCAAGAGTCGGACATGGCTTAGCTATTAAACCACTACCAACAAGATGAAAAAAGGAGAGCAAACACCTGGGTCTCTGTTATTCTCTTTTGATCCCTGTTCTTCTTTTTAGATATTGATAAGCAAGAGTACAGCAGAGTTCCACATTAAGATCAGTAAAAGCTCAAGATTTTCTACTATCCAAAACCAGAGGATCAATAGCGACTCTTTAAGCCTAAGACAACCTTTGAATCCAACCTTTTAATTCTGTAGATGAAGAAACTGAGGCCCAAGAACGGACATGATTTCCTGACACCTTTTCCAGATATGCATCTTCAAACAGCCTGGTGGCTTAAGGGATTCTTTTCTTTTCCATTATGCTTCATTTCCAATGTTAATAGTTTTCTCAAAATAAAGTAAGAGCTGAAGTCATATCTTACTGAAGACAGTAGTGCTACTTACAGCTTTATTTAAATCCACATCTTTATATATGTTTCTACAGTCTCTAGAAAGTAGGATGTATTGTAAGGTTTAAAGGGAGAAACTAGGTCACCATAATTCAAATGGATGATTCAATATCTTTAAAAATGGAAGAAAAAAATTCACTAAGTTGCTAATCTCAATGTTAACCTGCAACCTCTCACCACTTCGATTTTGTACTGTCTCCATCATTAACGCCTTCCTGTTATTCTTTTCTATCCCTCTCCTTTCCCCATTAAAAGAGAAAAGTGATACATTTTGGGAAATTTTAAAGCTTGTCATGCTCACGTAACCACTGCTGCTGCTGCTGCTAAGTCGCTTCAGTTGTGTCTGACTCTGTGTGACCCCATAGACGGCAGCCCACCAGGCTCCCCTGTCCCTGGGATTCTCCAGGCAAGAACACTGGAGTGACTTGCCATTTCCTTTTCCACATGCAATCACTACTGAGCCAAAAATGTACGGCAAGGTGGGTGTTCCTGCACTGCAGTTATTGGCTTCTCTCCATATTCCTGTGATTCTTTCTCACCCTCCTGTGCAGGCTTGCAAGGGTCCAAATTGGGGTTTTATTGCAAAGAAGAGACTGGGAGTGTAAACTTGTGTTATAAAAATTTATTGAAGACAAACCAAAAAGCCCTTTTTCTGCAACAGAAAAGAACTGCATACAATAGGGTATTCTAGTAAGTCAGTTTCTCATTTAGACCCCATAGACGGCAGCCCACCAGGCTCCCCTGTCCCTGGGATTCTCCAGGCAAGAACACTGGAGTGACTTGCCATTTCCTTTTCCACATGCAATCACTACTGAGCCAAAAATGTACGGCAAGGTGGGTGTTCCTGCACTGCAGTTATTGGCTTCTCTCCATATTCCTGTGATTCTTTCTCACCCTCCTGTGCAGGCTTGCAAGGGTCCAAATTGGGGTTTTATTGCAAAGAAGAGACTGGGAGTGTAAACTTGTGTTATAAAAATTTATTGAAGACAAACCAAAAAGCCCTTTTTCTGCAACAGAAAAGAACTGCATACAATAGGGTATTCTAGTAAGTCAGTTTCTCATTTTTAATACCATTAAATCTAAAAAAAATTTTAAAAACTCAAGAATGAAAAATATATTCAACATCTCAATCCAATGTTGTTTTAGGACTAAATACTTCTATAACTTTACTAATCAACCTGCCAGAAGCCTTCATGATATGTAATTACTACCAATTAAAAGCAACAAACATTCCCTCAAAAGTAAGGGGACAAAGGATTGAAGCTTAACTATCTCTTTTCCCAGGAAGCTTGTCTCAATCCTAAAGGCATTTTGATTTCCTTTGTATACATTCTTCGATCTTTCATTCCTCTTATTTTTTTTAGCCTCTGCTATTGATATTTGTAAATGTCTTATTCTGGAAAACAGAACACCTCTTAAAAGTGACTTTTTTCCTCTAGATGTCTCCCAGGATATCACACACTAGTAATGAATGAGACAACTGTTTGCTGAATGAATGAATAAGGCTCAAGGAGATGGTCGTTTTATGGAACCTTAAAAATGGAGGCGATAGGATAAAGTATCCAAAAACGTGAGGCCAGGGCAGCTCTCTCCATGTTTGGTAAGAGTTCGGCTTTCTCAATGGCTAAAGTTAAGCTGGCATAAGTGTATGTCAGAGAAGAAAATTTAAGTTTCACAGAATTTTAGGGCAAGATATGACAATCAAAAAGTAGCAAAAGCAAGATATTAACAAAAAGAAAATAGCAAAAGCAATGCTATTTCAGCTCTTCTCTTGCTTTTTGTCTACCATTCATTGTAAAGATGGTAGAAAGTGAGGTACCAGTCTATACAACTAATTCTCAGTGCTACATCCTTGCACCATCACTTTCCCATACCCCACCAAAAACAATGTAAGAAACAGCTACCTGTGCCTATCATTTTGGAATCATGGGGCTAGTGAGTGCATAGTTAATTATAAGCCTATGTAGGTACATTAGTTAGCTAACAACTAAAGTCATATCTTCTTAAAATAATCATTTTATAAACTTATTTTCACAACTATTCTAAGAAACCCTCTCACTATTTTTAGCTATTATTTTATTTTGCAGTTTTTAGGGAAAGAGGACTATTACTAGCCACTCTTGAAAAATGATTATTTTTATAACCCCTTCCTCTTCCAAATTATGTGTGTAGATTATTTCATCTCATTGTAAAACAACAGCAGAGCAAAGTGATATGCCATTAGCCTTTTCTTCTAAGTCAGTAATGCACACATGTATACTTTCTATACAGAAGCACTACTATTTTCACAGCTGATTCAGGTTATTTTATATTATTCTACTCTATGAATAGGTAAGTATGTATACTTATTAAAGTACATAAATGAAAAATCAGAAAATCACAGCTATTACTGTAAGAGCTTTCAGAGTATTTAAGTATGTTCATTTTTAGAGTCAGAGGATACACATACACATACACATAGAGGATACACATAGACACATAGAAACAGAAAGATTTCCTAAGAACAAATACTTCAAGCTGGCATTAAAATTCTCTAAAAGTAAATAAATAAAAATCCGGAGGGATGATGTGGGGTGGGAGGTGGGGGGGGTTCATGTTTGGGAGTTCATGTACACCCATGATGGATTCATGTCAATGTATGCCAAAACCAATACAGTACTGTAAAGTAAAAATAAAAATTAAAAAAATTTTTTCTCAACAATTATTACTCGTGCAAAAATGGAAATTAAATGTTTGTGTCTAAAAAAATATAATTTAATTAACATGTAAACAGACCAGATACTCAATGAGAAATTAAAACACATCATAGTTTAAGTCTTTAAACCAAACTGTATTTGGTTAGTCTATTTCTTTTTCCTTGAAAATTTAAAGGGCTTACTTCTTTGGACCAACAAAACACTTACATTAATTTAATAAAAGAGAAAATGAGAGTTCAGTTATAAGAAAAAAGAGGTATCTGAGAAAGCAGCAGAGAGCATGCACAAGCTCAAAAGGAGCAATATAGTTTGCATGTGTATTCTATACGACCTGAATTGGCTACTTTTCCCTGAATAAAAATGTTCATTTTGGTAAGAAAACATTCATTAGAATAAAGCAAGCAATGGATGATTACAGGAATCATTTCTGGGTATAACAGCTGTGGCTTAGTGTGTTATTTTAAATTCACTTATTAAAATGAGAATCTCTATGGGAAATAACAGCAAATAAAGTGAAGCAGAGCATGAAAAATTTTACTGAGAAAGGTGCTAATTAAATTGCTAATAATATAATGTAATTAACCATTTTATGTTTTTTAATAGGCCATGGCTCTCTCATCAATATTTCAATTCAAAGGCTTTACATTTCAATTCTGAGTGCTATTAAAACAGCTAAAAATTAGATTCAAAATGCTTTCAAAAATTCCTATTTTCTTTTGAAACAACATTGGGAAATATAACACACAGAAAGTATAGTAATCTTAAGGTGGCCTAAAAGCTAAGGGTTAGAATTTTTATCTCACCCAGCTAGCTAAGCTGACATTCAGAAAAAGTTGATAATTGGTCTTATGTCTGAAAACAAAGACCAAGTATTTAATATTTCCATGATCCTTAGTTTGCAGAGATTTTACTTTTCATTTGACAGAGGTTAAGAATCAAATTCACTTCAATTAATACAATAATTTTGAAGGATTTAAAAACTGCGCTGTACCACTTAAAAACAAAATTTAAAACATGAGTAAAGAAATAAAATATTATTAGAATAATCACTCCATCTTCACAAATTTACAGTGGTGAAAATTTGCCACTGTTCTATTTTGAACCATGTTTCATTATTGACTATGTCACATAATAACCATTAGAAGTCAGGATCTGAATGCCAAGTATCTGCCCTAGACCTACTTGGAAGATTCAGAATAGCCAGAGACGCAGTTTGGACAAAGACAACGTTATCTAACAAAAGTGGCCCTGACCTAAATTAACAAAGAGCAAATGCTGCATCATTCATTTAAAGTTTTACCTCTTGAGGAAGTTCTAGCTTAGAACGGTCAGTTCCTTCTTTTGACTGAAGGCCCATCAGATAAGGGACAGGAGCATCAAGAAAATGGAGCAGAGAAGCAGGGAGGATGGGCACATAAACATGCTGCCACTGAAATGGGAACAGAAGTGTGGTGATGCCTTCAGCCACAGTCATCAGGCGTTGATAATCTGCATAGAACAACAATAACAGAAACGGAGGGGAAGATTCCACGTCAAAACATAATCACTGCATTAAGCTTAAAAACATCAACTTCCAGAAAAATTCTTGTGCTATAGTCTTGAGCTAAAATGCTTCTTCATGACCATACAGAAAAGAAGTCAGTTCTGTCCCATTATAATTAAAGAGCTGAAAGGTTTCACTTGAATGATTTTCAGGGGGGTATGAGTAGGTGGGAAACATCATCAAACTTTTTGTTTATGAAAACACTGGTATGTGAACTGACATTCCTTTAAAATGCAAAACAGACAAGAACTAATAAAATTGTTCTTGGCATTTCTCCCATTGAAAATGTGTAAGAATACTGCTATTGATCCCTTTTTATATACATGTATTATCTATGTAATCCTCAATTCAGAGGCTCTTTTCCTCTTGTATAAATGATCATGGCTATAATCTATAGTTGTCCTGATTATATTTATTTTAGCCTTCATTTCGGGAATTCAAGATATTTACAGTCACACTTCCTATGTTAACCTCCAACTGAAATTCAGAGACAAAATGGAAAGTTACTGGAAAATTAAAGGTTGCTTTTCTTATTGTTTTGTTTATATGAGCTAATTTATCAAAACTAAAAACTGTCCACAATATTTAAAGTGCCTCTTTCCTCTTCACAGTTTTACTGAAATATAATTAACATATAAATTATATCAGTGTTAAGTATAAAACATAATTTGATATATGCATAAACAGGAAAATATATTACCACAGTAAGTTCAGCTAATATTCATTAACTCACATAGTTACAAATGAAGTGCCCTCTAAAACCACTCTGCCATGGATGCTATACATACATATGTCTATTGTTGTTTGTTGCTTAGCTGCTAAGTCTTGTCGGATACTTTTGCAACCCATGGACTATAGCTCATCAGGCTGATCTATCCATGGGATTTCCCAGGCAAGAATACTGGAGTGGGTTGCCATTTCCTTCTCCAGGGGATCTTCACAATCCAGGGATAGAACCCGCATTTCCAGCAATTGGCAGGAGCCACCAGTGGTACAGACATATGTCTATAATCCCTATTTAAACCTTTGGAGGCAGACATGTCATAACTTAATTTACAAAGGTAATATTGTGCATACAACACATATGTGAACTACCTAGGGCAGCACCCTATAATCAGTTAATGTTTCTGCAGCAAACTATATAAGTGTCTGAGTATACCCAAAGAATCTAAATAGGGTCATGCTGGTTCAGATCTAATTTTACTAATAAGTGAGTTACCAAAAAATGTTTGGTCTTCAGAATGGATATTGTAGAATTGTAATAATTCTCTCACAGAATTAACTGTGCACAAATACAGTAAAATCTGAGGGAGTAGGCTTTGAGGGAGACTTTTTTAAAAAGTTAAGGGAAATGAGTTGATGCTACTTGGTTCATATCAAACTCAAAGAACACCCAACCACACACAAGCAAGATGTTTTCCATTAAAATTTTTCTTGTGTTGTTTTATAATCTGTAAATGACTACTTTTAATAGTCTACAACAGGATTTTGATCACGAATTATCATCTACCCACAGTCTACATGTATTTAAAAATTTCCTTATCTGATTCATTATTAAATGTTAGGTGAAAACCTGCTTAAGAGGAGCACTTCTAAAAAATATATACCAGGCAGCTTGCAGGAAGAGGGTGCTTCGTATTTCGTGGGTTGCACAGTGACCTTGCTTGTAGTGGATGGTCCCATGGGGGCTGCTTATGTTCAACAGAACAGCATGGTTCAGCTGTGAGCATCCCATCACTCTGTGGTGACAGGAAGGCTGAGCTGTGAGAGCTACATCAGTTCCTGGATTTCAGGGTTTTTAAAATTCTTTTCTCAATTATAAGCCAGACACAGGTGAAATGTTCAGGGTTTTAAGCAGTCAGATTGTGTGCCAGTTATCTACTGATCTATTTACTGAACTCCAAATTCACTCTGCAGGTGGTCTATGAAAATGGACTGGCCAGTTAGCATGTTCTCTTTTACAGTGAGCACACCGTGAAGCTTTGCCAGTAGAGCTAACTAGAGACACTGTGGAGGAAGGGCTTCTCTCAATGGTTTTGGAGGACAGTGGATAAAGTGCAGTGTTTTCTGTGCTTTTGTTCCTACAGCATGGCTGATCAATGATGTGGATTTGTGAGGACGTCTGATGGTCTACTTTCCTGGCCACACACCTAGAGTGGGCAGTTTCAGTGACTAGGCCCTCCTAATAAGGATAGGGCATACTCATATCTCACAGCGACTGCTCACTTGGACCTGGGAGGTTTGTTTTCTGCTTGTCTGACTGAGGATCAGTCTCAGCTCAGGCAACCCATTGGCCTCCACCATCCAATAAGCTGTAACCACACCTTCTTCAATGAGGTATGAACCTTGGCCTTGGGAAGTAGCCTCCTTCCAAGTTGGTCCTTCCTAGGATACCCTTTAGAGTGTTCTTCATGTCTTTATGGTTACTTTCCTATTATAGCTTAATAATTCTTCATTCACATTCCTCTATTTAAATTACTGTGTGGTTTAACCTGTCTACTGATTGGACCAATGCTGAAAGGCAGAGGGTTTTAAGCACTCAAACCAAATCCTTAGCAGCTTGGCTACTTTATTTACTGTTAATGGGAAAATGTTTAATCTCAAAGGAAAAATAACTTCTTTAAGGAATGGCAAACGGCCATCTTAGGCTGTTTTCTTGCTTTAATTATGGAAAACTTTCACATGGGGAAGTGAAAAAAAATTATATATTTTCCACCTTTCTAGCAGACATGAAAGACTGATATACGTAGTTTATTTTTCCTTTGCCACAATTCTACCCACTTGTTACGTGTGTTCCATGTCTATTCTTCTTTCTAGTTCTGCTTTCTCAAGGACAGTATAAATGTCACATGCTTTTTAATAATGCAGTTACTTAGCAGAAACAAGGCAATTCTCTTTAACTGAATCAAGAAATAAAAGTTAGTTTTCTCTACGCATTTTTTTAAATTAAGAAAATTATTTTTCCTTTGATACTCAACATGATGAACGTGTAGTAAGTTTCCATATTTAAGATATGGCTCAGCTTCATAGTTTGGTCCTTTCTTGCCTCATTTCTTACCACCACATATGTAGCCAAATCATATGCTAGCAATTCAGTTCTGAACATGACAGGTCCCTGCGCCTCTGTAATCCTTTCCCTCTGCCCAAGACGTCTCTTTCCCTTGCAGTATCTGGCTAAGTTCCACTTTTTCTTTAGGCAGTGGTTCCTTTGGAAAGTATTCTCTAAATACTTTTTATTGGCACTACAGTCCCTTCCACATGCTTCCACAGTATCCCGCCTCTATTTTCATCACAGTAATTATTCCTCCCAGTAAAACTATCAAAATTCTATTATAAATATCTATTTATGTGTCTCTCTTCTCTTCCCTGCTAAACATAATTTGCTAGAGCACCAATGACTATATTTTTAATCTCAGAGTTTCCAGCACTTGGTACATGGTCTACTACATAGTGAATGGTCAACAAATGTATACTGAGAAATTATTATGTGAACATCTAAGGCATGTAAAATGAAATAAAACTACCAGACATTATGCTTGACCATCAGTTCAGTTTAGTTCAGTCTCTCAGTTGTGTCTGAATCTTTGCGACCCCACGAATCACAGCATGCCAGGCCTCCCTGTTCATCACCAACTCCCGGAGTTCACTCAGACTCACGTCCATCGAGTCAGTGATGCCATCCAGCCATCTCATCCTCTGTTGTCCCCTTCTCCTCCTGCCCCCAATCCCTCCCAGGGTCAGAGTCTTTTCCAATGAGTCAACTCTTCACATGAGGTAGCCAAAGTACTGGAGTTTCAGCTTTAGCATCATTCCTTCCAAAGAAATCCCAGGGCTCTCCTTCAGAATGGATTGGTTGGATCTCCTTGCAGTCCAAGGGACTCTTAAGAGTCTTCAACAGCACAGTTCAAAAGCATCAATTCTTCGGTGCTCAGCTTTCTTCACAGTCCAACTCTCACATCCATACATGACCACATTTTCTCAACAATTATTACTCGTGCAAAAATGGAAATTAAATGTTTGTGTCTAAAAAAATATAATTTAATTAACATGTAAACAGACCAGATACTCAATGAGAAACTAAAACACATCATAGTTTAAGTCTTTAAATCAAACTGTATTTGGTTAGTCTATTTCTTTTTCCTTGAAAATTTAAAGGGCTTACTTCTTTGGACCAACAAAACACTTACATTAATTTAATAAAAGAGAAAATGAGAGTTCAGTTATAAGAAAAAAGAGGTATCTGAGAAAGCAGCAGAGAGCATGCACAAGCTCAAAAGGAGCAATATAGTTTGCATGTGTATTCTATACGACCTGAATTGGCTACTTTTCCCTGAATAAAAATGTTCATTTTGGTAAGAAAACATTCATTAGAATAAAGCAAGCAATGGATGATTACAGGAATCATTTCTGGGTATAACAGCTGTGGCTTAGTGTGTTATTTTAAATTCACTTATTAAAATGAGAATCTCTATGGGAAATAATAGCAAATAAAGTGAAGCACAGCATGAAAAATTTTACTGAGAAAGGTGCTAATTAAATTGCTAATAATATAATGTAATTAACCATTTAATGTTTTTTAATAGGCCATGGCTCTCTCATCAATATTTCAATTCAAAGGCTTTACATTTCAATTCTGAGTGCTATTAAAACAGCTAAAAATTAGATTCAAAATGCTTTCAAAAATTCCTATTTTCTTTTGAAACAACATTGGGAAATATAACACACAGAAAGTATAGTAATCTTAAGGTGGCCTAAAAGCTAAGGGTTAGAATTTTTATCTCACCCAGCTAGCTAAGCTGACATTCAGAAAAAGTTGATAATTGGTCTTATGTCTGAAAACAAAGACCAAGTATTTAATATTTCCATGATCCTTAGTTTGCAAAGAGATTTTACTTTTCATTTGACAGAGGTTAAGAATCAAATTCACTTCAATTAATACAATAATTTTGAAGGATTTAAAAACTGCACTGTACCACTTAAAAACAAAATTTAAAACATGAGTAAAGAAATAAAATATTATTAGAATAATCACTCCATCTTCACAAATTTACAGTGGTGAAAATTTGCCACTGTTCTATTTTGAACCATGTTTCATTATTGACTATGTCACATAATAACCATTAGAAGTCAGGACCTGAATGCCAAGTATCTGCCCTAGACCTACTTGGAAGATTCAGAATAGCCAGAGACGCAGTTTGGACAAAGACAACGTTATCTAACAAAAGTGGCCCTGACCTAAATTAACAAAGAGCAAATGCTGCATCATTCATTTAAAGTTTTACCTCTTGAGGAAGTTCTAGCTTAGAACGGTCAGTTCCTTCTTTTGACTGAAGGCCCATCAGATAAGGGACAGGAGCATCAAGAAAATGGAGCAGAGAAGCAGGGAGGATGGGCACATAAACATGCTGCCACTGAAATGGGAACAGAAGTGTGGTGATGCCTTCAGCCACAGTCATCAGGCGTTGATAATCTGCATAGAACAACAATAACAGAAACGGAGGAGAAGATTCCACGTCAAAACATAATCACTGCATTAAGCTTAAAAACATCAACTTCCAGAAAAATTCTTGTGCTATAGTCTTGAGCTAAAATGCTTCTTCATGACCATACAGAAAAGAAGTCAGTTCTGTCCCATTATAATTAAAGAGCTGAAAGGTTTCACTTGAATGATTTTCAGGGGGGTATGAGTAGGTGGGAAACATCATCAAACTTTTTGTTTATGAAAACACTGGTATGTGAACTGACATTCCTTTAAAATGCAAAACAGACAAGAACTAATAAAATTGTTCTTGGCATTTCTCCCATTGAAAATGTGTAAGAATACTGCTATTGATCCCTTTTTATATACATGTATTATCTATGTAATCCTCAATTCAGAGGCTCTTTTCCTCTTGTATAAATGATCATGGCTATAATCTATAGTTGTCCTGATTATATTTATTTTAGCCTTCATTTCGGGGATTCAAGATATTTACAGTCACACTTCCTGTGTTAACCTCCAACTGAAATTCAGAGACAAAATGGAAAGTTACTGGAAAATTAAAGGTTGCTTTTCTTATTGTTTTGTTTATATGAGCTAATTTATCAAAACTAAAAACTGTCCACAATATTTAAAGTGCCTCTTTCCTCTTCACAGTTTTACTGAAATATAATTAACATATAAATTATATCAGTGTTAAGTATAAAACATAATTTGATATATGCATAAACAGGAAAATATATTACCACAGTAAGTTCAGCTAATATTCATTAACTCACATAGTTACAAATGAAGTGCCCTCTAAAACCACTCTGCCATGGATGCTATACATACATATGTCTATTGTTGTTTGTTGCTTAGCTGCTAAGTCTTGTCGGATACTTTTGCAACCCATGGACTATAGCTCATCAGGCTGATCTATCCATGGGATTTCCCAGGCAAGAATACTGGAGTGGGTTGCCATTTCCTTCTCCAGGGGATCTTCACAATCCAGGGATAGAACCCGCATTTCCAGCAATTGGCAGGAGCCACCAGTGGTACAGACATATGTCTATAATCCCTATTTAAACCTTTGGAGGCAGACATGTCATAACTTAATTTACAAAGGTAATATTGTGCATACAACACATATGTGAACTACCTAGGGCAGCACCCTATAATCAGTTAATGTTTCTGCAGCAAACTATATAAGTGTCTGAGTATACCCAAAGAATCTAAATAGGGTCATGCTGGTTCAGATCTAATTTTACTAATAAGTGAGTTACCAAAAAATGTTTGGTCTTCAGAATGGATATTGTAGAATTGTAATAATTCTCTCACAGAATTAACTGTGCACAAATACAGTAAAATCTGAGGGAGTAGGCTTTGAGGGAGACTTTTTTAAAAAGTTAAGGGAAATGAGTTGATGCTACTTGGTTCATATCAAACTCAAAGAACACCCAACCACACACAAGCAAGATGTTTTCCATTAAAATTTTTCTTGTGTTGTTTTATAATCTGTAAATGACTACTTTTAATAGTCTACAACAGGATTTTGATCACGAATTATCATCTACCCACAGTCTACATGTATTTAAAAATTTCCTTATCTGATTCATTATTAAATGTTAGGTGAAAACCTGCTTAAGAGGAGCACTTCTAAAAAATATATACCAGGCAGCTTGCAGGAAGAGGGTGCTTCGTATTTCGTGGGTTGCACAGTGACCTTGCTTGTAGTGGATGGTCCCATGGGGGCTGCTTATGTTCAACAGAACAGCATGGTTCAGCTGTGAGCATCCCATCACTCTGTGGTGACAGGAAGGCTGAGCTGTGAGAGCTACATCAGTTCCTGGATTTCAGGGTTTTTAAAATTCTTTTCTCAATTATAAGCCAGACACAGGTGAAATGTTCAGGGTTTTAAGCAGTCAGATTGTGTGCCAGTTATCTACTGATCTATTTACTGAACTCCAAATTCACTCTGCAGGTGGTCTATGAAAATGGACTGGCCAGTTAGCATGTTCTCTTTTACAGTGAGCACACCGTGAAGCTTTGCCAGTAGAGCTAACTAGAGACACTGTGGAGGAAGGGCTTCTCTCAATGGTTTTGGAGGACAGTGGATAAAGTGCAGTGTTTTCTGTGCTTTTGTTCCTACAGCATGGCTGATCAATGATGTGGATTTGTGAGGACGTCTGATGGTCTACTTTCCTGGCCACACACCTAGAGTGGGCAGTTTCAGTGACTAGGCCCTCCTAATAAGGATAGGGCATACTCATATCTCACAGCGACTGCTCACTTGGACCTGGGAGGTTTGTTTTCTGCTTGTCTGACTGAGGATCAGTCTCAGCTCAGGCAACCCATTGGCCTCCACCATCCAATAAGCTGTAACCACACCTTCTTCAATGAGGTATGAACCTTGGCCTTGGGAAGTAGCCTCCTTCCAAGTTGGTCCTTCCTAGGATACCCTTTAGAGTGTTCTTCATGTCTTTATGGTTACTTTCCTATTATAGCTTAATAATTCTTCATTCACATTCCTCTATTTAAATTACTGTGTGGTTTAACCTGTCTACTGATTGGACCAATGCTGAAAGGCAGAGGGTTTTAAGCACTCAAACCAAATCCTTAGCAGCTTGGCTACTTTATTTACTGTTAATGGGAAAATGTTTAATCTCAAAGGAAAAATAACTTCTTTAAGGAATGGCAAACGGCCATCTTAGGCTGTTTTCTTGCTTTAATTATGGAAAACTTTCACATGGGGAAGTGAAAAAAAATTATATATTTTCCACCTTTCTAGCAGACATGAAAGACTGATATACGTAGTTTATTTTTCCTTTGCCACAATTCTACCCACTTGTTACGTGTGTTCCATGTCTATTCTTCTTTCTAGTTCTGCTTTCTCAAGGACAGTATAAATGTCACATGCTTTTTAATAATGCAGTTACTTAGCAGAAACAAGGCAATTCTCTTTAACTGAATCAAGAAATAAAAGTTAGTTTTCTCTACGCATTTTTTTAAATTAAGAAAATTATTTTTCCTTTGATACTCAACATGATGAACGTGTAGTAAGTTTCCATATTTAAGATATGGCTCAGCTTCATAGTTTGGTCCTTTCTTGCCTCATTTCTTACCACCACATATGTAGCCAAATCATATGCTAGCAATTCAGTTCTGAACATGACAGGTCCCTGCGCCTCTGTAATCCTTTCCCTCTGCCCAAGACGTCTCTTTCCCTTGCAGTATCTGGCTAAGTTCCACTTTTTCTTTAGGCAGTGGTTCCTTTGGAAAGTATTCTCTAAATACTTTTTATTGGCACTACAGTCCCTTCCACATGCTTCCACAGTATCCCGCCTCTATTTTCATCACAGTAATTATTCCTCCCAGTAAAACTATCAAAATTCTATTATAAATATCTATTTATGTGTCTCTCTTCTCTTCCCTGCTAAACATAATTTGCTAGAGCACCAATGACTATATTTTTAATCTCAGAGTTTCCAGCACTTGGTACATGGTCTACTACATAGTGAATGGTCAACAAATGTATACTGAGAAATTATTATGTGAACATCTAAGGCATGTAAAATGAAATAAAACTACCAGACATTATGCTTGACCATCAGTTCAGTTTAGTTCAGTCTCTCAGTTGTGTCTGAATCTTTGCGACCCCACGAATCACAGCATGCCAGGCCTCCCTGTTCATCACCAACTCCCGGAGTTCACTCAGACTCACGTCCATCGAGTCAGTGATGCCATCCAGCCATCTCATCCTCTGTTGTCCCCTTCTCCTCCTGCCCCCAATCCCTCCCAGGGTCAGAGTCTTTTCCAATGAGTCAACTCTTCACATGAGGTAGCCAAAGTACTGGAGTTTCAGCTTTAGCATCATTCCTTCCAAAGAAATCCCAGGGCTCTCCTTCAGAATGGATTGGTTGGATCTCCTTGCAGTCCAAGGGACTCTTAAGAGTCTTCAACAGCACAGTTCAAAAGCATCAATTCTTCGGTGCTCAGCTTTCTTCACAGTCCAACTCTCACATCCATACATGACCACAGGAAAAACCATAGCCTTGACTAGACGGACCTTTGTTGGCAAAGTCATGTCTCTGCTTTTGAGTATGCTATCTAGGTTGGTCATAACTTTTCTTCCAAGCAGTAAGTGTCTTTTAATTTCATGGCTGCAGTCACCATCTGCAGTGATTCTGGAGCCCCCCAAAATAAAGTTTGACACTGTTTCCACTGTTTCCCCATCTATTTCACAGTGATGGGACCGGATGCCATGATCTTTGTTTTCTGAATGTTGAGCTTTAAGCCAATTTGTTCACTCTCCTCTTTCACTTTCATCAAGAGGCTTTTTAGTTCCTCTTCACTTTCTGCCATAGGGGTGGTGTCATCTGCATATCTGAGGTTATTGATATTTTCCCCAGCAATCTTGATTCCATGTTTTACAACAAACCACACTATCAAAAATTTGCCTAGCAGTGGCAAAGGCACAGACCCTGAGATGGCCTGGCCTCTGCTATCTCCTCCCTGGGACTTGGCCCCTGTTTACCAGCATCACTGTGGAGAATAAGGTCAGCCCTATGGGGACAGCCAAGCAGCCTGAGGCTGGAACTGAGATTGGGAGCACAGGACCCAGGCTACAGCGTCAGCAGATGGCTGAGTGACACAGGACAGGTCCAGTGCTGGCTGATGGTGCAAAAGCCTGTGGAAAGGCCGCATTTACTGGGGTTTACATATTAAGAAGCACTGACAATGGAGGTGTGAAGATAGTGGTGTCCAGCATACCTTTGGTGAGCATCCTGATGAAAGCTGGAAGATTACACATGTACTAACCCAGGGCAGTGACTGGTTACTGATTGAGCCAGACTGGCTTTGAGGCCTTGGACCTGACTAGTTCACAAAGGTATCTCAAAAGGCAGATTACAAATTCAAATGAGCATTTAAAAAATTACCCTCAATGATGGCTGAAGAGTGAGCTATATTTTGCTTATCAGATTGACAGAGATTAAAAAAGAAAATCACAGCAAAAATGTGGAGGAAAGAGTATTCTTATACATCGTCTTATAAAGATGGCATAAACTGCTAGACCCCTGTACTCGGCAATATTTTTCAAAAGCTTAAAAATAAAACAGATCATCTGACCCAGAAATTCTAGTTAATTTATCATATAAATAAACAAAAACATATGTACATGGATGCTTAAAGTGTATAAAATGTTATTTATAACAGTAAACTATTTGCAATATTATAAGTAACTAACAAAAGGGTTAGATTTATGGCCACTTACATAATGAAATATATTAAAGCTATTAAGAGCATATCTATATTATTACCATGGAAAACCAAAATGTGTTTGGCAGCTGTAGGAAGCAGCTAGGTACTAAAAATTTGCTGAAATTCCCCTTTGGGAATTTGGGTACTTTGGGTACATATGCCCAAAAGACCAGTTACAACTGGAAATGGAACAACAGACTGGTTTCAAATAGAAAAAGGAGTACGTCAGGGCTGTGTATTGTCACCTTGCTTAATTAACTTATATGCAGAGTACATCATGAGAAACGCTAGGCTGGAAGAAACACAAGCAGGAATCAAGACTGCCAGAAGAAATATCAATAACCTCAGATATGCAGATGACACCACCCTTATGGCAGAAAGTGAAAAGGAACTAAAAAGCCTCTTGATGAAAATGAAAGAGGAGAGTGAAAAAGTTGACTTAAAGCTCAACATTCAGAAAATGAAGAATCATGGCATCTGGTCCCATCGCTTCATGGGAAATAGATGGGGAAACAGAGGAAACAGTGTCAGACTTTATTTTGGAGGGCTCCAGAAGCACGTCAGATGGTGAGAGCAGCCATGAAATTAAAAGACGCTTACTCCTTGGAAGAAAAGTTATGACAAACCTAGATAGCATACTCAAAAGCAGAGACATGACTTTGCCAACAAAGGTCCATCTAGTCAAGGCTATGGTTTTTCCAGGGGTCATGTATGGATGTGAAAGTTGGACTGTGAAGAAAGCTGAGGCGCTGAAGAATTGATGCTTTTGAACTGTGCTGTTGGAGAAGACTCTTGAGAGTCCCTTGGACTGCAAGGAGATCCAACCAGTCCATCCTAAAGGAGATCACTCCTGGGTGTTCATTGGAAGGACTGGTGCTGAGGCTGAAACTCCAGTACTTTGGCCACCTTATGCGAAGAGTTGACTCATTGGAAAAGACTCTGATGTTGGGAGGGATTTGGGGGCAGAGGATGAGATGGCTAGATGGCATCACCGACTCGATGCACTTGAGTTTGGGTGAACTCCGGGAGTTGGTGATAGACAGGGAGGCCTGGCGTGCTGCAATTCATGGGGTCGGTAAGAGTCGGAGTCAGACACGACTGAGTGACTGAACCGAACCTAACCCAAAGAACTGAAGGCAGAGTGCTGAAGAAGATATCGCCAAATGTCTATGTTTATAGTACCATTATTCACAATAGCCAAGGTGGAAACAAAATGGGTGAATGGATAAATAAAAAGTGGTATATACATATAATGGAATGCTTTTTTGCTTTTCTTTTTAAAAAATTTATACAGTGGAATGTTATTCAGCCTTAAGAAGGAAGGAAATTCTACTAAGTGAAATAAGCGAGTCATAGAAAGACAAATATTGTATAATTCCACTTAGATGAGGTACTTAAAATAGTTAATTAATAGAAACAAATGAAGAATGGTGGTTGTCAAGAAGGGACTAAGAGGACTAGGAAATGGGGAGTTACTGTTGAATGGGTATAGAGCTTCAGTTTTGCAAGAGGAAAAACCTCTGGAGATTGGTTGCAAAACAATCTGAATATACCTAGTGCAATGTGAATATACTGAATTTTTCACTAAGCAGTAGCTGCGATGGTAAATTCATACATCTTTTTTGTTTCTTACTACAATTTTAAAAACTTACTGAATCTAATCCATACGGAAATAATCTGTGGGAAGTGGAATCCCCCCAAAATGGACCTATAAGAATAAATAATTTGAATCTGACGTGAAAATGATTTTTTATTTGATATGAGATGACTTTTTAAGAAAGTATATATAGGTTTCAAAGACAAATAGGCTTGCAAAATAGGTAATGAAATATATATTCATTGAAAATTGTTTTCTATATTAAAGGTCTTGTTTAATTCATAATTTTAAATATAACTTCCTATGAATATCTATATTCATAAAAATAGAATTTTCTAACACTCATGAGGATCTGTGAAAAGTAGTGTCTCTTATTGCTTCAACAATGGTTACAACAAAAACAAAATATTTACACACATACTGGGTACTTAAATTAGTTAATGTAGGTTAAATATAACTGGTAATTGCTGATAAAAGAGAAAAAAGATCTGCATTATTTCCCTTTTTATATTACTAACAGTTATACCTAGCATTTGTTATATTCTGTAATAACTGTCACAATCTGTTCATTTTTAGTTCCGTTTTAGTTCAATTTTAGATCTGTTTTAAACATTTCTGACAGTGTTATGGACTAGGGCTCCAAAACTAACCTAAAAATGTTAAATAACTATTTAACATCCAGTACGTGACCATATGAATTTGCAAAAAAATATAAAGGAAGTCATTGGAGGCCGGGAACAAAATGGGAGCGATATTTCAGTGTGGTAAAGATGAAATGTCTGGCTGTCTTTGGAGTGTTTACTGAACTAAGGTGGCCAAAGCTTCAGTACTACTTTTGTGCATGCTGAGGGACAAAGTTCAAGAAGGGCTAGAATTAAAATGGTAGATCCTCTTGCAAAAAAGTCAGATCTAAAAAGGGCAAAAAACTCAGGGAAAGGAGGCCAAGAAAGGAAAAAATAAAACCAAAATGATTACAACAAAAAGTCTGTATTGCCAATGAAAGTTGTCTGCTCTGGCCCTGGCCTTGGCCCAGGGAGGAAGGTGGAAAAAAGCCTTCCTGCAAATTCCTATCTACTGGCTAGTTTTCAAAGGTGTTTAGGGCTCTCATGCTACTTGTAAGGCCCAAAGAAAGACTCACAGTGAAAACTATAACTTAAACTAATCTGTGCTGCCAGTGAATTCAGGTACTTGGTGAAAGAAAATACAAACCCTCCCTGGAGGAATAAATCCTCAATCCTCAATTCATGAGACACTGAATTTATGTGAAAAAGAATATAAGATGTGTATGTTTAATGTATTTAAGGAAATTAAGAGAAAAATTAGGAGTAAGACTATTTATAGGACCACTGAAATTAAAATGTCAAAGGAAGGGTTAACTAAGGATTAAACATGGGCAAAAGGAGAATAAGGTGAGAGATCAATCAATCAGAATACAGCAAAGAGACAGACAGACAGACAAAGAGGTCGAAAGATATGGAAGACTGAGCAAGACAGAGTAACACATTTAATTAAAGTTTCAAGAGGATAAAAAAAGAAAAAAGACAGACGGAAGTAAAATTCAGAAAGAAAACTGAGAATTTTCCAAAACTGGAGAGAAATATTAATCCTAGATTTCAGAAAACACAATGAATCACACCAGGACAAATAAAGAAACCCTCATCTAGATAAATCACAGTAAAAATATGGGACACCAAGGACAAACAGAAAATCATATACAGAGTCAGAATGAAAAAAGATTTCTGGCCAAGGAATGACAATGAGAGTGACTGTAATAAATGACTTCTCATTTAAATGAGAATGGAATGGTTTCAAGAAGATACTGGCATATAATGTGCTAAGAGGGAGAGGAAAACAAACCTTTCAGTACAGAATTTAATATCTAATGAAACCATCTTTCAAAAACAAGGACAAATTTAAAACACTGTTAGATGAACAAAATCTAATAGAGAATGCCACCTCACTTAAGGAACTTGTAAGGATAAACTTTAGGAATAAGGAGACTAATCCCAGAAGAAATATTTAAGATATAAGATGGAATGTGAATTTTCAACAAATGGTCATTATGAGTAAGTTAATGGCACCCCACTCCAGTACTCTTGCCTGGAAAATCCCATGGACGGAGGAGCCTGGTGGGCTGCAGTCCATGGGGTTGCTAAGAGTTGGACACAACTGAGTGACTTCACTTTAAGCAAAAGCAAGTATAGTAAATAAATATATCTAACTTGAGGGATTATTAAAATTTTGAACAACTATAATAAGTAAGCCATGATGGGGGTGACTGAAGTCAAAGCATTTTTAGAGTATCTGTATTTTAAAGATTCTTATTAACATAATACTGAGTGTTATGTTAAAACCTCAAAGCTTACCATTAATAAAGGAAAATAGAGCATATCACATTTATAATAATTAAATTTAAAAAATGAATGAGAAAAATCTTTCAATTATTTCAAAAGAAGGCAAAAAAGAAAAAAAGGAGAAAGGCAAATGGTTAAAATGAATGAAAAATTTAAAATCATTAGAATATTGAATAATGATAATACCAGATACTAAGACTTCATGGCAAATAGACGAGGAAACATGGAATCAGTGACAGACTTTATTTTTTGGGGGCTCCAAAATCACTGCAGATGGTGACTGCAGCCATGAAATTAAAAGATGCTTGCTCCTTGGAAGAAAAGCTATGACCAAGCTAAAGAGCATATTATAAAGCAGAGATATTACTTTGCCAACAAAGGTCTGTCTAGTCAACATTATGGCTTTTCCAGTAGTCATGTATGGATGTGAGAGTTGGAGCATAAAGAAAGCTGAGGGCCAAAGAACTGATGCTTTTGAACTATGGTGCTGGAGAAGACTCTTGAGAGTCCCTTGGACTGCAAAGAAGATCCAACCAGTCCATCCTAAAGGAAATCAGTCCTGAATATTCAATGGAAGGACTGATGCTGAAGTTGAAACTACAATACTTTGACCACCTGATGCTGAAAAGACCCTGATGCTGGGAAAGATTAGAGGCAGGAGGAGAAGGGGATGACAAGAGGATGAGATGGTTGGATGGCATCACTGACTCAATGGACGTGAGTTTGAGTAAACTTTGGGAGTTGGTGATGGACAGGGAGGCCTGAGGTGCTGCAGTCCATGGGGTTGCAAGGAGTCAGACACGACTGAGTGACTGAACTGAAGACTTGTATCACAGCACTCAAACGCTTAAGATGCTAATATTTGGGGTTGGGGTGAGCCCAACGCAAATAAAAAACAAAACCATAAATTAATAAAGTAGAAAATAAAGATACAACAGAAAATACAAACAAAGGTAAAAGTTCTTTATAAAGAGTAGTAAAACTGACATACTTTATGGGAAAATAATCAAGAGAAAAAAGAAAGCAGGCACAAATAAATAGCATTAAGAATGAAAAGTGGAACAAAACTACAGAGAGCAGAGATTAAGATGATAAGGAAATATAATTAAGACTTTATGTCAAGAAACTGAACGGTAAGAGAATTTTTCCTAGATAAAACAGAAATGAACAAAAATTGATTCAAGAAGGAATAGAGGAGCTTCTAGGTTGGTGAACACACTGAGGTGGGGGGGAGGTCTGCCCTCCAGGCATGGAAGCTATGCATTCCTCCTCGCATATGTTCTCCTATATGTCTCCATTTGGCTGTCTCTGAGTTGTAGCCTTTGTGGTAAATGGTGACAGTAAGTAAAGTGCTTCCCTGAGTCTATGAGCTGCTCTAGTGTATTATGGAATCTGAAAGAAGGGTCATGGGAAATCCTGAATTCACAGTTGGCTGGACAGAAATGTGGGTAACCTGATCACCCTATTTGTGGCTGGTGTCTGAAATTAGGGCAGTTCTGCAGGACCAAAACTTTAAACCTGATGTTAAATTCATGTGGCTAGTGTCAAAAGTGAACTGAATTGCCAGTATCACGTCTGACAGATGTCAGGAAAGAAAAAAAACTCTCATTCAGTGTCAGAAAATGTGGGAGCTAATAGAATGACTTAGGTTTGTAGAAACACGTGGTCTAGGGAGAGAAATGATGAGGAGCAGGGCAGGGTATGAGGAAATGTTGACCCCTGGGAGACCACATGGTTAATCACGGTATAGAGCAAAAGCTGTGCTGAGATAAATTACTGAAGGTAAAAGTTATCAATGGAATTTATCGATGGATCTAACTCCTGGGGAGTTGTTTCAATGGATGCATAAAGAAACCAGTAAGAAAAAAAGTGACACGTCCAATTCCTTGATTGATTGAGCTATAACAGCTAAAACAAAATTAAAAGAGACTGCAAGGTCAGATTTTGTTGCTGGGCAATCTAGCTTCAAACCTGCCCCCAAAGGGAACAATTATCTAGGGACAAAGGTCACCAAGGTTCACTGTTGGGGGGTGGGAAGGGCACAACCAAGAAACTACTGCGAACAGGGGCTTACTGTGAAGGAACTATCATTTCCTTTGTAGACTGGCACCACCAGCTTCCTGAAGAAGCTTTACTAAAGGACTAAGAAAGAAATTTAGGAGCAGTATATTCATTTTTAAATGCTGTACAGTGGAAGGGTTGATGCAGGACCACAGCTAACTATGGGACAATCACAGATGGCTATCTATGACACAGACACCACAGTGGGTTATTCCTGAGAGAACAGCCAGCCTAGTGAACTGGATAAAAGCTACTGTGTTTACACAAAGAACAGGAACTGCCTGACTCCCTCTTAAAAATGTGAAGTAGAACACCCCAGATGAATTCACCCCATGAGCGGCTAAGCTTTCACTTTTCACCTTCTTGCACTGGAGAAGGAAATGGCAACTCACTCCAGTGTTCTTGCCTGGAGAATCCCAGGGGCGGGGGAGCCTGGTGGGCTGCCGTCCATGGAGTTGGACAGAGTCGGACCTGACTGAAGTGACTTAGCAGCAGCAGCAGTAGAGGAGTGGAAAAGAGGAAAAAGAAAGACATCATAGGACTCATCCCCGAAGGATGGAAATCTGTGGATGGTTATTAAGAAATGGGATGAATAAAATGGGCATTGATGGGGTTAAAACAAAGGTCTTTTAAAAAATATATTTTTTAATTTATTTATTTGGCTGCCTTAGGTCTTTGTTGCAGCACTCAGGCTTACTAAACCCATGTGGGATCTGAGCTCTTCCATCAGGGATCAAAATCATGTCCCCTGCATTGCAAAGTAGATCCCTAACCACTGGATCACCAGAGAAGTCCCTGAAACAGGATTTAACACAATACTATCTGAGACAGAGTGGATCAAAGGGACCCTGCTGCTGCTGCTGCTAAGTCACTTCAGTCGTGTCCGACTCTGTGTGACCCCATAGATGGCAGCCCACCAGGCTCACCCGTCCCTGGGATTCTCCAGGCAAGAATACTGGAATGGCTTGCCATTTCCTTCTCCAGTGCAGGAAAGTGAAAAGTCAAAGTGAAGTCGCTCAGTCGTGTCCAAATCTTAGCGACCCTATGGACTGCAGCCCACCAGACTCCTCCGTCCATGGGATTTCCCAGGCAAGAGTACTAGAGTGGGGTGCCATTGCCTTCTCCGGGGACCCTGCTAGTACTCCTATACAAAATGGCATTAAACTAGTTGAGTCTGTCTACCCCAGTTTGGACAAATTTAAGACACAGGGAAAGCAATGATTATAATGAGAAACAGTACAGGGTAACAGGCAAATGAAGACTGACAAGAAGGACCAAAGTCTCTTGGCTCAAATCCCCTGCTGGCTAAAATGATCAGGGAAGAGAAGTTTCTGGGACTCCTTTACTTGGATGGGACCGCATGCACTATGATACCAAAACCCTCCGGTGAAGTCTTAACACAGGCTACAATTAGATTGAGAGAATATGAAAAAAGGTAAGGTTGACTGGGTTAAGGTTAAAGTCTGGGTGAAAACTGGAACCTTTCAACAGGCTTTGTTGTTGTTGTTCAGTCTCTAAGCTGTATCCAACTCTGCCACCCCATGGACTGCAGCACACCAGGCTTCCCTGTCCTTCACTATTTCCCAGGGTTAGTTCAAACTCATGTCCATTGAGGCAGTGATGCCATTCAACCATCTCATTCTCTGTTGTCCTCTTCTCCGCTTGCCCTCAATCTTTTCCAGAATCAGGGCCTTTTCCAATCAGTCAGCTCTTCACATCAGGTGGCCAAAGTACTGGAGCTTCAGCTTTAGCACTGGTCCTTCCAAGGAATTTTCAGGGTTGATTTCCTTAAGATTAACTGGTTTGATCTGCTTGCAGTCCAAGGGACTCTCAAGAGTCTTCTCCAGCAGCAGAATCCAAAAGCATCAATCCTTCTGTGCTCAGCTTTCTTTATGGTCCAACTCTCCCATCTATACATGACTACTGGAAAAACTATATGGACCTTTGTCGGCAAAGTGATGTCTCTCCATTTTATATGCTGTCTAGGTTGGTCATAGCTTTTCTTCCAAGGAGCAAGAGTCTTTGAATTTCACGGCTGCAGTCACCATCCACAGTGATTTTGGAGCCCAAGGAAATAAAGTCTGTCACTGTTTCCACTTTTTATCCATCTTATTTGTCATAAAGTGATGGGACTAGATACTATGATCTTTGCTTTTTGAATGCTGAGTTTGAAGCCAGCTTTTTTACTCTCCTTTTCCACCTTCATCAAGAGGCTCTTTAGTTCCTCTTCACTTTCTGCCATTAGAGTGGTATCATCTGCATATCTAAGGTTGTTGATATTTTTCCCATCAATCTTGATTCCAGCTTGTGAATTCCAGCCTAGAATTTAGCATGATGTACTCTGCATAGAAATTAAATAAGCAGGGTGGCCTCGATGTACTCCTTTCCCAATTTTGAACCAGTCTGTTGTTCCATGTCTGGTTCTAACTACTGCTTCTTAATCTGCATACACATTTCTCAGGAGGCAGTAAGGCAGTATTTCCATCTCTTGAACAATTTTCCAGTTTATTGTGATCCACACAGTGAAAGGCTTTAGCATAGTTAATGAAGCAGAAGTAGATGTTTTTCATGAATTCTCTTGCCTTTTCTATGATCCAGCAGTTGTCAGCAATTTGATCTCTGGTTCCTCTGCCTTTTCTAAATCCAGCTTGTACATCTGGAATTTTTCCATTCATGGACTGCTGAAGCCAAGCTTGAAGGATTTTGAGCATAATCTTGGTAGTATATGAAATGTGTGCAGCTGTACAGTAATTTGAACATTCTTTGGCATTGCCTTTCTTTGGTACTGGAATGAAAACTGACCTTTTCCAGTGCTGTGGCCACTGCTGAGTTTTCCAAATTTGCTGGCACATTGAGTGCAACACTTTAAAGGCATCATCTTTTAGGATTCGAAATAGCTCAAATGGAATTCCATCTCCTTCACTAACTTTGTTCTAATGACACTTTCTAAGGCCCACTTGACTTCACACTACAGGATGTCTGGCTCTATATGAGTGACCACACCATTGTGGTTATCTGGGTCATTAAGACCTTTTTTGTACAGTTTTTCTGTGTATTCTTGCTACCTCTTCTTAATATCTTCTTCTTCTGTTAGGTCCTTGCCATTTCTACCCTTTTTTTTTGTGCCCATCTTTCCATGAAATGTTCCCTTGGTATCTCTAATTTTCTTGAAAATATCTCTATTTTTTCCTATTGTATTGTTTTCCTTTATTTCTCTGCATTGTTCACTCAAGAAGGCTTTCTTATCTTTCTTTGCTAGTCTCTGGAATTCTGCATTCAGTTGGGTATATCTTTCCCTTTCTATTTGCCTTCTGTTTCTCTTTTTTTCTCAGCTATTTGTAAGGCCTCCTCAACAACCACTTTGACCTTTTGCATTTCTTTTTCTTGGGGATGGTTTCGATCACTATCTCTTGCACAATGTTATGAAGCTCTGTCCACAGCTCTTCAGGCACTCTGTTTACCAGGTCTAATTCCTTGAATCTATTCAAACTCCACTGTATAATCATAAGGGATTTGACTTAGGTCATATCTGAATGGCCTAGGCTTTCCTGGTGGATCAGACAGTAAAGAATCTGCCTACAATGCACGAGATCCAGGTTTGATCCCTGGGTTGGGAAGACCCCCTGGAGAAGGGAATGGAAACCCACTCCAGTATTCTTTTTTTTTTATCCCATATGTTTTGGGGGCTTCTCTGCTATCTCAGATGGTAACGAATCTGCCTGCAATGCAGCAGATCTGGGTTTGATTCCCAGCTCGGGAAGATCCCCTGAAAAAGCGAATGGCAACCCACTCCAGTATTCTTGCTTGGAGAATTCCATGAACAGGAGAGCCTGGCGGGTTATAGTCCATGGGGTCTTCTGCCCATGAGGTCACACAGAGTTGGACATGACTGAACAACTCACACTTTCACACTCACTCAATGGCCTAGTGGTTTTCACTACTTTCTTCAATTTGAGCCTGAAGTTTGCAATAAGGAGGTGGTGGTGTGAGCCACAATCAGCTCCAGGTCTTGTTTTTGTTCACTGTGTAGAGCATCTCCATCTTCAGCTGCAAAGAAGATAATCAATCTGATTTCAGTACTGACCATCTGGTGAAGCCCATGTGTAGAGTTGTCCACAGGCTTACTTCAATGGTTTATAGGAACAGATACTATGTCTAAACAGGATAGATACTATCTATAGAGACTGTACTAAAGATACTATGTCTTCCCCCAACATAAAACAGATGGCATGTCAACTGCCCTCCAAACAATATTAATTGGACATCATGCTAAATGAGAACAAGACTGCCTGAGCCCGTACAGTGTTGCAGACAAGAAGCTGGAGTCTGGAGACAAACTCTGTACAGCAACTCTATAGAGAACACAGACTGGCACTTATGGCAAAAGCCTGTGATTGACTCCCAGTGACAAAAAACAACTGGGATTCTGGACTGGAGAACTTCCATTTGAGAGGCAATCACTAGCCTGCTACTGCACATTAGTCTAAATTGTCCCTATAAGCTGAAAGACAAAATGATACTGAAACCCTATATAATCATGGTGTCTTGGGTGATCAGCAAAACACTCTAATGAGGAAGACAATATACACAAGAGTTTATATAGAATCTTGTTAGGAGGAAAATACAAGGAGGAGATACAACCAAGAGCTTTTTTTCCCAGAGAACTGACTCTGGAACTGAGTGAGGAGGTACCAGATTATATTGTCACTTGGACAGCATAAATATTTCTCAACTGACTAACATAGAGCTTCTTGGTTATGGGTGACAGATTCAAGGTGAATGGCCATTACTTTGATTGAAGCAGGTAAACACAAATGGGCTCAGTGGACTGGCTTGCATGCTGTTTTCCTAGCAGTGATGGAAGAAATAAACAATGGTAAAAGTCCATGCGTGTGTGTGTGTTAAGTCACTTCAGCTGTGTTCGACTCTTTGTGGCCCCGTGGACTAGGGCCCGCCAGGCTTCTCTGTCCACGAATTCTCCAGGCAAGAATACTGGAGTGGGCTGCTATGCCCTCCTCCAAGGGGTCTCCTGACCCAAGGATCAAACCTGCAGCTCCTGTGCCTCCTGCACTGCAGGCAGATTCTTTACTGCTGAGCCACCTGGGAAACCCCAAAGTACATATGCTTAGGTTTTTACTGACTCAGGCACAGCGGAAAACTGGACCACTGAAAGGATGTTTGTGTAAGGTGCAGCCATATGGAAATCCCTCTGGGAATCCATGGACCACATTAAATAGGACATGCTAATGCTCATCAGAAGAACCCACTTTCAGGTTTGGGAGGTAACTGTGACTCCGAAGTGGACCTTTTGGTAGACTCTCTTGAAATGCCCACCTAGAGGACTTCAGCAATGCAGAGATGGACTGAATCTATACATAATCTTCTTATAACCTCTGAGGCACAAATTGCCAACAAGAACTATTTTGTCTGCTAACAAGAGAGACAGAGGCTGCAGATGGCTGTGGGGAAGATTCCCCAGAGGGGAAGGCCCTGCTACACATAGCCAGCAAGTAGATTACACTGGATTAATGCCAGTGGCCCTGGTGGGAGGACTGTAAATGGGTCCTACCAGGAACAGATGCTTCAGACTGGGCTTTGCAGTCTGAAGTAGATGCAAATGCTTAAAATACTAGGAGAGGAGTGGAACAGAAGATACTCTACCAATGTGGGCTGCCAAGTTACACATTTTCAGAGTATGGGACACAACATGCTTCACAGCACACATGGTCCAACAGTGGGTAAAGAGATACCACATCAAACGGACATATGATGCTGTTTATCACCCTCACGGTAATGACTTAATTGAGAGTTAGAACAGGCAGGTGAAACATCTGCTGTCTAAAAGGGCGAGACAGACAAAAGCATAAAGGACTGACTTATATGCCTTTGCAAGTGTGTGATCACACTCAACTACTATACAGATACCTCTGTGCTTCCCAGGGCAATGCCCTGGGAGACATTTTCATACAACAGAATAATAGACTGAACTAAGCAGTAACAACAATGGGACCAGTAATATGCCAACATTGTCTTAACTGTTAGGATCCTTGTGCTATAAGGGATCACAGTCAAAGACCAGGGAATGGTCTGTGGTATAACACAAATATTTGACTTCTGTCCCCAGTTGATGATAGTGACAATGATGATGATGATAATGATGACAGAGGAGGAGTGGGAGGGAGATGGGAGAGGAGAAATCACTTCAATTCAGTTCAGTCGCTCAGTCGTGTCCAACTCTATGCAACTTCCATGAACTGCAACACTCCAGGCCTCCCTGTCCATTACCAACTCCTGGAGTTTACTCAAACTCATGTCACTGAGTCAGTGATGCCATCCAACCATCTGAGTCAGTATTTTGCATAAGGTGGCCAAAGTATTGGAGTTTCAGCTTCAGTATCAGTCCTTCCAGTGAATAGTCTAGGAATACTGATTCCCTGAATTCAAAGGAAATATTCAAAGGGGATACTGATTTCCTTTATGATCCATTGGTTGGCTCTCCTGGCTGTCCAAGGGACTCTCAAGAGTCTTCTCCAACACCACAGTTCAAAAGCATCAATTCTTTGGCGCTCAGCTTTCTTTATAGTCCAACTCTCATATCCTATATGACTAAATCCATAGCTTTGACTAGATGGACCTTTGTTGGTAATGTCTCTGCTTTTTAATATGCTGTCTAGGTTGGTCATAGCTTTTCTACCAAGGAGCAAGCATCTTTTAATTTCATGGCTACAGTCACCATCCACAGTAATTTTGGAGCCCAAGAAAATAAAGTCTCTCACTGTTTCCATTATTTTCCCCATCTATTTGCCATGAAGTGATGGGACCAGATGCCAAGATCTTAGTTTTCTGAATGTTGAGTTTTAAGCCAGCTTTTTCACTCTCTTCTTTCACTTTCATCAAGAAGCTCTTTAGTTCTTTGCTTTCTGCCAAGAGGGTGGTGTCATCTGCATATCTGAGGTTACTGATATAGAAAAACCTAAATAAACCATTAAAGATACTACTCTGGTACTTAACATCTTTCCAACAAGACCAAACAGACTGACAGGTTCCCTCAAATAGTCATGGATCAAACAATGACAATCTTAAATGAATTCTCCATTTTATCTTCCAGAGCAGAATGGAATACTTTTCAACTCATTCTATGAAGCTGCTGCTGCTGCTAAGTCACTTCAGTTGTGTCCGACTCTTTGTGACCCCATAGACGGCAGCCCACCAGGCTCCCCCGTCCCTGCGATTCTCCAGGCAAGAACACTGGAGTGGGTTGCCATTTCCTCCTCCAATGCATGAAAGTGAAAAGTGAAAGGGAAGTCGCTCAGTCGTGTCCGACTCTTCGTGACCCCATGGACCGCAGCCTACCAGGCTCCTCTGTCCATGGGATTTTCCAGGCAAGAGTAATGGAGCTAGAATAAGCTTAATACCAAAAACCAGGTAAGATAGTACAAGAAATAAAAATAAGCCAAATCAATCAAATACATAGATGTAAAACTTCTACTCAAAATATCAGCAAGCCATAAGTGAAAACCATGACCAAAGCAGGTTTGTCTCAGGAATATAAGGGTGGAATGTACATTTTTCTTCTTACTAAATGATTAAAGTGAGAAAAACAAGATCACCTTACTTGATGCAGAAATAATATTCAATATGCATTCATGATTTTTAAAAACTTTGAACATTCTAGGGATAAATGAAAAGTCTTTAATCTGGTACAAAATATTTACCAGAAACACCATAGCAAATGTTAAGAGTGAAGCATTAAAAGGATTCTTTTTAACATCAGGAAAAAGACAGGGATGTCTGCTACTATCAATTCCATTCTGCACAGTACTGAAAAGCCTAGTTAGGACTATGACACAAGAAAAAAAAGGTGACAAAGATAGAAAATTAAGAAATAAAACCATCATTATTTGTATCTTGTCATTTACTTTGTTGTCATAAATCTTTACCTAGAGACACTAGAGAAAGCCCTTATAAATGGAGAGACATACCATTTTCATGAAGGGGAGGATAATACTCTAAATATGTTAACTGTCTCAAAACTAGATTCAATGAAACTTCAATAAAAAAGAGGTGGTGAAGAGAACTATCCTACAAGATTCTGAGACTTACTGTAAAGGCGTAGTAATTACAACAGTGTGATTTAGTACAGGGACCGAAAAACTGGCAGAATAAACTGACTGTCCAGAAATACATACAGGAACTTAATATACAGAAACTTATACAAGAAAGAAGTGGCACTGCAGATCAGAGTGAAGAAGAATGGTTTATCTAATAACTAGCACAGAATAACTAGTTACAGATATTTCTAAAATATTAAGTTTGATCTCTTATTCACAACATAAACAAAAATCGATTTCTTACAGACTAAGGCCTTACATGCTAAAAGTAACTTTAAAACATTTAGGAAAAAATGTAGATCATTTTTATGAACTCAGAATACAGAAGGATTTCTTAAATAGAACACAAAGTTAAATCACAAGTAAGATCAATAAATCGGAATTTATGATTAAGAACATCTTACTCACTTACAATTAAGAGTATCTTAATTCATCAAAAGATCCCTAAAAGAAAATTAAGAACACAAACTGGAAGGAGATATGTACTAGTCATATAACTGACCAAGTTTCTTGAATATGTAATAAAAATTTATTAAGAAAAATTTCTTAATATTAAGTTTTCATTTACTACAAGGTAAAACTAATAGTATAAAGACATTGGTCTAAGCTGTTAAAATTCTAATGTTTTTTGGATATTGGTCAGAGGAATCCATTTTTTGCCATCAAAATATCAAGTCTGCTTTTATGATTTATCAGCTCCGTAATAAATAAGCTATAAAGTTTAGTTGAGCATAACTAGCAATCTGTGTTTAGAAGGCTCCCAACTTCTTCAAGGAAATTTCAAGCAGCTTCTACTTTCTGAAAACGTTAATTCATGCACAGTTTGCAAAGGGAGGAGAGGGAGAGGAGCACTATGAAGGCTCACCGGCAGCCAGTGCAGCGTGGGCTGTGAGTAACTGCTTATTTCCATTGTGAAGAATCAAAGGATGTAAGCAAGGTCCAAAAATGTCCTGAGACTTTAATTAGTGGTATCAAAAGTTAGACCCTGCTGTTTAAATTCTTTTCATTCTTNGTGTGTGTGTGTTAAGTCACTTCAGCTGTGTTCGACTCTTTGTGGCCCCGTGGACTAGGGCCCGCCAGGCTTCTCTGTCCACGAATTCTCCAGGCAAGAATACTGGAGTGGGCTGCTATGCCCTCCTCCAAGGGGTCTCCTGACCCAAGGATCAAACCTGCAGCTCCTGTGCCTCCTGCACTGCAGGCAGATTCTTTACTGCTGAGCCACCTGGGAAACCCCAAAGTACATATGCTTAGGTTTTTACTGACTCAGGCACAGCGGAAAACTGGACCACTGAAAGGATGTTTGTGTAAGGTGCAGCCATATGGAAATCCCTCTGGGAATCCATGGACCACATTAAATAGGACATGCTAATGCTCATCAGAAGAACCCGCTTTCAGGTTTGGGAGGTAACTGTGACTCCGAAGTGGACCTTTTGGTAGACTCTCTTGAAATGCCCACCTAGAGGACTTCAGCAATGCAGAGATGGACTGAATCTATACATAATCTTCTTATAACCTCTGAGGCACAAATTGCCAACAAGAACTATTTTGTCTGCTAACAAGAGAGACAGAGGCTGCAGATGGCTGTGGGGAAGATTCCCCAGAGGGGAAGGCCCTGCTACACATAGCCAGCAAGTAGATTACACTGGATTAATGCCANAGATGGACTGAATCTATACATAATCTTCTTATAACCTCTGAGGCACAAATTGCCAACAAGAACTATTTTGTCTGCTAACAAGAGAGACAGAGGCTGCAGATGGCTGTGGGGAAGATTCCCCAGAGGGGAAGGCCCTGCTACACATAGCCAGCAAGTAGATTACACTGGATTAATGCCAGCGGCCCTGGTGGGAGGACTGTAAATGGGTCCTACCAGGAACAGATGCTTCAGACTGGGCTTTGCAGTCTGAAGTAGATGCAAATACTTAAAATACTAGGAGAGGAGTGGAACAGAAGATACTCTACCAATGTGGGCTGCCAAGTTACACATTTTCAGAGTATGGGACACAACATGCTTCACAGCACACATGGTCCAACAGTGGGTAAAGAGATACCACATCAAACGGACATATGATGCTGTTTATCACCCTCACGGTAATGACTTAATTGAGAGTTAGAACAGGCAGGTGAAACATCTGCTGTCTAAAAGGGCGAGACAGACAAAAGCATAAAGGACTGACTTATATGCCTTTGCAAGTGTGTGATCACACTCAACTACTATACAGATACCTCTGTGCTTCCCAGGGCAATGCCCTGGGAGACATTTTCATACAACAGAATAATAGACTGAACTAAGCAGTAACAACAATGGGACCAGTAATATGCCAACATTGTCTTAACTGTTAGGATCCTTGTGCTATAAGGGATCACAGTCAAAGACCAGGGAATGGTCTGTGGTATAACACAAATATTTGACTTCTGTCCCCAGTTGATGATAGTGACAATGATGATGATGATAATGATGACAGAGGAGGAGTGGGAGGGAGATGGGAGAGGAGAAATCACTTCAATTCAGTTCAGTCGCTCAGTCGTGTCCAACTCTATGCAACTTCCATGAACTGCAACACTCCAGGCCTCCCTGTCCATTACCAACTCCTGGAGTTTACTCAAACTCATGTCACTGAGTCAGTGATGCCATCCAACCATCTGAGTCAGTATTTTGCATAAGGTGGCCAAAGTATTGGAGTTTCAGCTTCAGTATCAGTCCTTCCAGTGAATAGTCTAGGAATACTGATTCCCTGAATTCAAAGGAAATATTCAAAGGGGATACTGATTTCCTTTATGATCCATTGGTTGGCTCTCCTGGCTGTCCAAGGGACTCTCAAGAGTCTTCTCCAACACCACAGTTCAAAAGCATCAATTCTTTGGTGCTCAGCTTTCTTTATAGTCCAACTCTCATATCCTATATGACTAAATCCATAGCTTTGACTAGATGGACCTTTGTTGGTAATGTCTCTGCTTTTTAATATGCTGTCTAGGTTGGTCATAGCTTTTCTACCAAGGAGCAAGCATCTTTTAATTTCATGGCTACAGTCACCATCCGCAGTAATTTTGGAGCCCGAGAAAATAAAGTCTCTCACTGTTTCCATTATTTTCCCCATCTATTTGCCATGAAGTGATGGGACCAGATGCCAAGATCTTAGTTTTCTGAATGTTGAGTTTTAAGCCAGCTTTTTCACTCTCTTCTTTCACTTTCATCAAGAAGCTCTTTAGTTCTTTGCTTTCTGCCAAGAGGGTGGTGTCATCTGCATATCTGAGGTTACTGATATAGAAAAACCTAAATAAACCATTAAAGATACTACTCTGGTACTTAACATCTTTCCAACAAGACCAAACAGACTGACAGGTTCCCTCAAATAGTCATGGATCAAACAATGACAATCTTAAATGAATTCTCCATTTTATCTTCCAGAGCAGAATGGAATACTTTTCAACTCATTCTATGAAGCTGCTGCTGCTGCTAAGTCACTTCAGTTGTGTCCGACTCTTTGTGACCCCATAGACGGCAGCCCACCAGGCTCCCCCGTCCCTGCGATTCTCCAGGCAAGAACACTGGAGTGGGTTGCCATTTCCTCCTCCAATGCATGAAAGTGAAAAGTGAAAGGGAAGTCGCTCAGTCGTGTCCGACTCTTCGTGACCCCATGGACCGCAGCCTACCAGGCTCCTCTGTCCATGGGATTTTCCAGGCAAGAGTAATGGAGCTAGAATAAGCTTAATACCAAAAACCAGGTAAGATAGTACAAGAAATAAAAATAAGCCAAATCAATCAAATACATAGATGTAAAACTTCTACTCAAAATATCAGCAAGCCATAAGTGAAAACCATGACCAAGGCAGGTTTGTCTCAGGAATATAAGCGTGGAATGTACATTTTTCTTCTTACTAAATGATTAAAGTGAGAAAAACAAGATCACCTTACTTGATGCAGAAATAATATTCAATATGCATTCATGATTTTTAAAAACTTTGAACATTCTAGGGATAAATGAAAAGTCTTTAATCTGGTACAAAATATTTACCAGAAACACTATAGCAAATGTTAAGAGTGAAGCATTAAAAGGATTCTTTTTAACATCAGGAAAAAGACAGGGATGTCTGCTACTATCAATTCCATTCTGCACAGTACTGAAAAGCCTAGTTAGGACTATGACACAAGAAAAAAAAGGTGACAAAGATAGAAAATTAAGAAATAAAACCATCATTATTTGTATCTTGTCATTTACTTTGTTGTCATAAATCTTTACCTAGAGACACTAGAGAAAGCCCTTATAAATGGAGAGACATACCATTTTCATGAAGGGGAGGATAATACTCTAAATATGTTAACTGTCTCAAAACTAGATTCAATGAAACTTCAATAAAAAAGAGGTGGTGAAGAGAACTATCCTACAAGATTCTGAGACTTACTGTAAAGGCGTAGTAATTACAACAGTGTGATTTAGTACAGGGACCGAAAAACTGGCAGAATAAACTGACTGTCCAGAAATACATACAGGAACTTAATATACAGAAACTTATACAAGAAAGAAGTGGCACTGCAGATCAGAGTGAAGAAGAATGGTTTATCTAATAACTAGCACAGAATAACTAGTTACAGATATTTCTAAAATATTAAGTTTGATCTCTTATTCACAACATAAACAAAAATCGATTTCTTACAGACTAAGGCCTTACATGCTAAAAGTAACTTTAAAACATTTAGGAAAAAATGTAGATCATTTTTATGAACTCAGAATACAGAAGGATTTCTTAAATAGAACACAAAGTTAATTCACAAGGAAGATCAATAAATCGGAATTTATGATTAAGAACATCTTACTCACTTACAATTAACAGTATCTTAATTCATCAAAAGATCCCTAAAAGAAAATTAAGAACACAAACTGGAAGGAGATATGTACTAGTCATATAACTGACCAAGTTTCTTGAATATGTAATAAAAATTTATTAAGAAAAATTTCTTAATATTAAGTTTTCATTTACTACAAGGTAAAACTAATAGTATAAAGACATTGGTCTAAGCTGTTAAAATTCTAATGTTTTTTGGATATTGGTCAGAGGAATCCATTTTTTACCATCAAAATATCAAGTCTACTTTTATGATTTATCAGCTCCATAATAAATAAGCTATAAAGTTTAGTTGAGCATAACTAGCAATCTGTGTTTAGAAGGCTCCCAACTTCTTCAAGGAAATTTCAAGCAGCTTCTACTTTCTGAAAACGTTAATTCATGCACAGTTTGCAAAGGGAGGAGAGGGAGAGGAGCACTATGAAGGCTCACCGGCAGCCAGTGCAGCGTGGGCTGTGAGTAACTGCTTATTTCCATTGTGAAGAATCAAAGGACGTAAGCAAGGTCCAAAAATGTCCTGAGACTTTAATTAGTGGTATCAAAAGTTAGACCCTGCTGTTTAAATTCTTTTCATTCTTCCACTGTTTCTTTGAAAAGATGATCAGACTCCAATCTTCCCACTGTTGCTCCAAGTATTTGTAGGCCTCAAAGAAAAGTACTCTTTTCTGATTCAGGGTTCTAAAAAAGAGTCTTTACCTCTTGGATTCCTACTCTGCTTAAAATGTCTAGCCAGTTACCACTGCAAAGTGACTGTGATTTACACACTTTCGAAACAACAGACTGGATAGATTTATACGGGCTGTGGACAAGAATTTCAAATCAGTCTAGAAAGACATCTTCATCACTGAAATCCATCTATACTTTTATTCACTTTGAGTTTTCATAGTAATTGTTCAACATTTGCAATGTTTTAAAATTGTATGACATCATGAACAAGAAATGATCAGATATTATTAAAAACCCTAAAATACCATCAGGAGAAATGAAAAATGGCACCAGAGTACAGATCAACCCAAAAACTCTTAGTTCATTCCTTTCTTTCTCTAATGGGAGAAGTGAAGTAAAGTGAAGTAAACGTTGCTCAGTTATGTCAGACTCTTTGCAACCTCATGAACTATACAGTCCATAAAATTCTCCAGGCCAGAATACTGGGGTGGGTAGCCTTTCCCTTATCCAGGGGATCTTCCCAACCCAACAATCAAACCCAGGTCTCCCACATTGCAGGCAGATTCTTTACAGCTGAGCCACCAGGGAAGCCCAAGAATACTGGAGAGGGTAGCCTGTTCCTTCCCCAGTGAATCTTCCCAACCCATGAATCGAACTGGGGTCTCCTGCTATTAAAATCTGCATTTACACAGATAATCTACAATTATTTAATATGGAACCTCTACAAAAGACGGTCAGAGGTGAGTTTATAATTTAAAAATAAATACTGAGACACAGGGACTTCTCTGGTGGTCCAGTAGTTAAGACTCCCACGTTTCCACTGTAGGAGGCATGGGTTCAAACCTTGGCCAGGGAACTAAGGTCCCATATACTGGGCAGTGTGGCCAAAAAAATAAAAATAAAATAAAATAAAAATAATGAGATAGATAAGGAGAGGTTAAGTGCAGTGTCCAATACAGCTAACATGTGGGTAAGAATTCTGATGGCATCACTGACTCGATGGACATGAGTTTGAGAAAGCTCTGGGAGTTGGTGATGGACAGGGAGGCCTGACGTGCTGCAGTCCATGGGGTCGCCAAGAGTTGGACATGACTGAACAACTGAACTGAACATGTCAGATTTTCACAACTTAAGATGTACATAATTTATAAAGGATTATGTAGGACTGATAAAACTGATAATAATTACAACAACACTGGCTATCATTTAGTCAGCATAGATTTCTCACTTTGTCAGAATGAATCAGTGAGAGAGGAAGGAAAAAACCTGTTATCTCCATAAAGATGAACTGATTGACAGATAGGAAGATTATGTATCTTGTCCAAGGTTCAGTTAGCAAGTTACAGAACAGAGATTTGAACTCATGATTGTTTTCACTTTAAAAATCAATATTCTTCCAATACCAAATTGCTTCCCTAGGTAGAACAGGACATGGAACTAAATGATTGGGAAGATCTCTTGAAAATTTAGGATCAAAATTCTTTTTACTAATAAACTAATAAACCTGAAAGTATTAAGCTCCAAGCCCTTGCCCCTCCAAGCAACTCTCTAATCCCAATCCTTTCAGGGAAAAAGGAAGACACTGAAAAGAAGAGAGAATTACTTAACATTAAATTTTTTGGATACCAAAGGGTGATCTGCAGGTAATGACCAGCACTAAGAAAGTGAGAGTACGAGGACAGGAAAGAATTTAAATTAATCATTAGAGAAGAACTTCCTGACAACAAAAACTGAGACACTGGAACACATTATCAGAGAACATGATGAGGATAAACTGAAGAAAATGCAACCTCGTGAAGGGCTGTCAACACACAAACAGTGTCAACATACACACAAGATGGGGAAGTACAAATACAGCCTACTTGGCTTAGCCTCATTTATAATTTAAAATAGAAAAGAAAAAAAAAAAAGGAAACTGGTAAAATAAGCTTGACAGCCACAGTCAGAAGACTGCACTACAGTTCTGCCAGCCTAAATACGTTAGCAAAATGCTAAACTAAATATTTGTGCCACATTTTTTGAAAAACCCATCAATGCACAGGTATTATTTTACGTTTTCTGTTAACTCACTATCCAAAAAACACAGCATCTCTATCTCCTCTGCAAATTCAGGTTCAGACTGGAACCAGTGCTTTAGTCTAGGCTCAACATTAGTCATTGCAAATGCACTGGTAAAATAAAACCCAAATTGTTTGTTTTTAAAGTATGTTTTGGGAGTATTTTGAATGAAAAGCATCACAACGATAGTTTCCTTTGGGATTAAAAACAAAACACAAAAACTCCATACAACTTTGGTGGAACTGTTAGACCTAGGAGAACTGTGTCTGTTTCACACCTGTACCCCTTCTCTCAATCCATGAAATCACCTATAGGCAAAAATCCAAAGGTAATCACCTTAGAAAGCTTCAGAGTAAACAATTCTGTCTGTCCCTTTCCAGTGTCAGCTGAGTTTTGATGTGAACCTTTACTAATCCATAAAAAAAAAGAAGAGAGAGAGACAGAGAAGTCTACACGGTCTTGATAGTAAGAGGATTCTCTCACTTTTATTATAAAGAGAAATATGCTTCTTTTACAATGAATACGTATTATCAGGAAAAAAGGGTTACTTCTATCAAAAAAATAAATATATGCAAATCAGCCAAGCTAATGCTTTTATATCCCCCCCCCCCTTTTTTTTCTCTACAGCCACTGTCACCTAAAAGAGAAGTAACCTCTTGGCATCTGGTCCTACCTAAACCCCTCTCCTTTTACACAAGACAGAAAACACTTCTGGCCATCAATTATTTGGCTCTAATAATACACCCCAGTAGCTGAGAGCATAAGCAGTTGGTTTTGGGAGAGCTAAACTTTAGGGCAGACCTACCTTGTGAATAGAGAAGGATCTGCATCTCTAGAAGAACACAGGTAAACACCTGCACCAGGTTCTCCAGGCCTAGGAGCTCGAAGACCTCTCGGAGAGGGTAATCGGAGAGGGGGAGTTCACTGAGCCCCGGCCTCTGGCAGATGACAGGTTCATAAACACCATAAAATTTCAGTGATCTCCCTGGAGGTGGAAGGGGCACCTCATAGAGAATATTATGGATGTAGCTCTCAAGAGGCAAAGGTGGTGGCTGCTGTGAGGTAACAGCCTTGTAAAGCTGGATGAGGAATTTCTTGCAGGCTTGCATGAAAGGCAGTGGTGTGATCAAACATATACTTTTTGAAACATACAGGGTGTCTCTGCTGATGTCATAGGAGTTGTATCGCTGGAGTTTCAAAAGGGAAGTTGTATCTCCTTCGTCAATACTGCTTGCCAGTGAATCCATGCTGCAGGAGGATGAAGCGTACACACTGCTGTAATGCTCTGCATTGTGCATCTGGTAGAGTGTCTGCATTGCTGTGCAGATTTGCTTACTTGTAACTTCTTCATAAAAAGTGAGAACAAAACCGTAGGTACGAGAACCATCTTCCCGGGTAATTATAAATGAGTGGAACTGAGGGTCTTTGTTGTCAGTTTGTGTTCTGAAAGACAGCCCTTTAGGCATGCACAACTGTGGAAGAAGGAGAGGGAGAGCATCAGAAGGCAATATATGAACAAATTCAAACCAGAGAAAAACGGTTGTGAAGTTCTATCTGAGCTTATGACCTTCATTAAGTCATGTAACTTCTCTGAGCCTTAGTTTCTTTATGACATTTGTGGCATCAGTGACTTTAAGACAAAATATGCAAGGACACTTTACAAATATTTAAGGACTATTTTTAGAGTAAAGTTGATAATGTTACAGAGGAATACAGAAACAGGTGAAGGTTCATTTGATAAATGGAAAAAAGTTAAAACACAGAATAATAAAAACAAAAGTATAATTTTTGCTGTTTTGAATAATATGATACTTTGTCCTTAGAAAAAATAAATGTTGAAAACGAATTGATTTTTCTTTACTGAAGCAGAAGGGTAGAACCAAGACACTTCAGATTATTTCCAGTAGAGATTATGCCCCGGGTCTTGGGAACCACCCAGGATTGCGTCAAATTTGAGAACAAAATTACCTGAAGACTTAAAGATGCTATATTTAAGATACTTTATAAAGCATAAAAAATTAGAATTGAGTCTAAAGCAGTTTAAACAAGAAAAATTATAGAAAATTTGAAATATACTAAGGAAAACAGAATTGTAATTCAACTATCCTAAAATCATGATCATTATTAATTTTTCTATTATTCCTTTCTACTTTTGTATTACAATATGCTTTCTACATAGAAATAATTTTACCATACATTATGACTTTTATTTCTGATTTAATAATCGATCTTCTAAAATTTAGAAGGTCTCCCAAATCCCCACATTACCAAAAAACTCAATTCCCTTAAGAGTTATGACTTTCATTCAAACTGTGAACAAACACTTATTAACCGCCTTTCTGAGCTAGGCCCTATGACAGTGATACAATGGTGAGAAATACAGTTTCTGCTCCCCTGAGTTTCTAGTGCAATAAGGACAACAGACTGTTAAATATATATATAAACTATAAACTATGGGAAGTGCTGTGATAGGGTAAACATAGGCTGCTAGGAAAAACAAAACAGGAGGACATAAATGAGAAAAGAGGGAGCTGCTGTTGGTGCTGCTGCTAAGTCGCTTCAGTCGTGTCCAACTCTGTGAGACTCCATAGACGGCAGCCCACCAGGCTCCCCCATCCCTGGGATTCTCCAGGCAAGAACACTGGAGTGGGTTGCCATTTCCTTCTCCAATACATGAAAGCGAAAGTGAAAGTGAAGTCGCTTAGTTGTGTCCGACTCTTAGAGACCCCATGGACTGCAGACTACCAGGCTCCTCCGTCCATGGATTTTCCAGGCAAGAGTACTGGCATGGGGTGCCATTGCCTTCTCCAAAAGAGGGAGCTACCATGGCTTAAAAGGCACTTTGCTGGCAGATCAGTGATAAAAAATATGCCTGTCAGAGCAGGAGACACAGGCCCTATTGCTGGATCAGGAAGATCCCCTGGAGAAGAAAATGGTAACCCACTCCAGTATTCTTTCCTGGGAAATGTCATGGACAGAGGAGCATTGGTGGGCTACAGTCCATGGGGTTGCAGAAGAGTTGGACATGATTTCAGTTCAGTTCAGTTCAGTCACTCATCGTGTCTGACTCCCCATGGACTGAGCATACCAGGCCTCTCTGTCTATCACCAACTCCCGGAGCTTGCGCAAACTCATGTTCATCAAGTCAGTAATGCCATCCAATTATCTCATCCTCTGTCGTCCCCTTCTCCTCCCACCTTCAGTCCTTGCCAGCATCAGGGTCTTTTCCAATGAGTCAGTTCTTCATATCAGGTGGCCAAAGCTTGAACATCAGTCCTTCCAAAGAACATTCAGGACTGATTTCCTGTAGGATGGACTGGTTGGATCTCCCTGCAGTCCAAGGGATTCTTAAGAGTCTTCTCCAACACCACAGTTCAAAAGCATCAATTCTTCGGCGCTCAGCCTTCTTCACAGTCCAACTCCATATCCGTACATGACTACTGGAAAAACCATAGCTTTGACTAGATGGACCTTTGTCAGCAAAGTAATGTCTCTGCTTTTTAATATGCTGTCTAGGTTGGTCATAGCTTTTCTTCCAAGGAACAAGTATCTTTTAATTTCATGGCTACAGTCACCATCCAGTGATTTTGGAGCCCCAAAAGATAAAGTCTCTCATTGTTTCCCCATCTATTTGCCATGAAGTGATGGGACCAGATGCCATGATCTCAGTTTTCTGAATGTTGAGTTTTAAGGCAGCTTTTTCACTCTCCTCTTTCACTTTCATCAAGAGGCTCTTTAGCTCCTCTTTGCTTTCTGCCATAAAGGTGGTGTCATTCTCCTGGCAATCTCGATTCCAGCTTGTGCTCCATCCAGCCCAGCATTTTGCATGATGTACTCTGCATATGAGTTAAATAAGTAGGGTGACAATATACAGCCTTGACATACTTCTTTCCCAATTTGGAACCAGTCTGTTGTTCCATGTCCAGTTCTAACTATTGCTTCTTGACCTGCATGCAAATTTCTCAGGAGGTAGGTAAGGTGGCCTTAGAAGGTAGATAAGGTGGCCATGATTTAGCAACTAAAAATAACAAATGACTGGGCCAAAAAATGCAGGAAGCCTAAGTGGAGACCTGAGGATAACTACAGGTGCTAATGAGATGAAATGAAGACAGAGAGGGCACAGGCAAAAGCCCAGAAGACAGAACGTGAGGTTCACTGTGGGTGGGGAGCAGAATGAAAGGTGTGGGGAGGGGAGAGTGACTGCAGGAGATACTGAACCCCAAAGGGTCTTGGAAAGTCCCAGCAGAAGTCTGAGGAGGGGGATGAGAAACCTCTGGAGGGTTTTCAGCAGGACAGGGACAGAAACAGAGTGCTGCTTAGCACATCAACCTTCCGGCATGTGAGGGCGGTGGCTTCCCCAGAGGTTCTAAGGAGGCAGCAGGAATGCTCAGAGCCTCGGAGTCACCCTTGACTCCTTTCTTTCTCACTCACTCCATTACCCAATCCACCAAAAAAGACCAGTTCTACCTTCAAATATATATTCAGGAACAAATTACTTCCATCATTACTCTTACTACTCTAATCTAAGCCATACTCTTCTCTCATCTGGATGACTATTTAATGTAATAGCCTGTTAACCCATCTCCTTGCTTTTGTCCTTGTCCTCAATAACCTGCTCCCCATAGAGCAGCCAAAGTGATTCTTAAAAAAATATGTTCGATCTTGCCACTATTCAAAACCCTCCAATGGTCTCTCATATTGTTAGAAGGTGAAATCTTCACACTACAAGGCCCCTGTGAAGCTCTACATCACTCGGCCCCAGCAGCTCTTGCTCCACCCTCCACTGCTCTTCAGCTCACCTACTCTGCTCTGGGCCTTCAGACAATCCTAGTCCTCAGCCTTCATTCCACCCTAACTGACACCTGCTAGAACAGAGGAGGGCTACTCTGCCATATCCTACTCAAACTGCAGATATGTAAGCAGAATGATGGCTTTGTTGTTTTAAATGAAGAGACTACAGCCTTCAGGTCAAATCCAATCTGCCACATGCCTTGAAAATAAAATCTTATTGGTACACAATCGCACTCCCTTTAAGCACTGTCTAGTTGCTTCTGCTCTACAAGAAGAGCTGAATCACTGCGACAGAGACTGCACGGCCCACAACTCTCAGCTATTTACTATCTAGCCCTTTGTGTGGGGGAAAAAACNGCATGTGAGGGCGGTGGCTTCCCCAGAGGTTCTAAGGAGGCAGCAGGAATGCTCAGAGCCTCGGAGTCACCCTTGACTCCTTTCTTTCTCACTCACTCCATTACCCAATCCACCAAAAAAGACCAGTTCTACCTTCAAATATATATTCAGGAACAAATTACTTCCATCATTACTCTTACTACTCTAATCTAAGCCATACTCTTCTCTCATCTGGATGACTATTTAATGTAATAGCCTGTTAACCCATCTCCTTGCTTTTGTCCTTGTCCTCAATAACCTGCTCCCCATAGAGCAGCCAAAGTGATTCTTAAAAAAATATGTTCGATCTTGCCACTATTCAAAACCCTCCAATGGTCTCTCATATTGTTAGAAGGTGAAATCTTCACACTACAAGGCCCCTGTGAAGCTCTACATCACTCGGCCCCAGCAGCTCTTGCTCCACCCTCCACTGCTCTTCAGCTCACCTACTCTGCTCTGGGCCTTCAGACAATCCTAGTCCTCAGCCTTCATTCCACCCTAACTGACACCTGCTAGAACAGAGGAGGGCTACTCTGCCATATCCTACTCAAACTGCAGATATGTAAGCAGAATGATGGCTTTGTTGTTTTAAATGAAGAGACTACAGCCTTCAGGTCAAATCCAATCTGCCACATGCCTTGAAAATAAAATCTTATTGGTACACAATCGCACTCCCTTTAAGCACTGTCTAGTTGCTTCTGCTCTACAAGAAGAGCTGAATCACTGCGACAGAGACTGCACGGCCCACAACTCTCAGCTATTTACTATCTAGCCCTTTGTGTGGGGGAAAAAACCAGGAAGTCTATGTTTTAAGTCACTTAACTAACACTGAGACGGTTTGTTATTCAGCTTACCCAAAACACTTCCTTACTTCCTGTAAGTCTCCATATAACTACCTTAGAGAGGCCTTAATTTATCTTTCCATAAAAAAATAGTGTTTTCATCCCATAAATGCCATTAAAATCTCACTTCTCCTCTAAAAAGCTTTTACTGAATGAAGCAGTTAAAGCCTTGCACCACAATATATGTACACTGCATATGTATGACACACATCAGTAGTTTCTCTAATTTTGTTTCATCTCTAGACTGAAAAACTACTCATGGACTGGTAATAGCTTTAACCATTCAAGAGGACCACAAATGGAACAATATAGTATTTGGGCCATAATAAATGGTGACTGATAAAGGTCAAAAGCAAAAACTGTGAACCTCAGCATAAATATCTCAGTGAAAATGTCTACATTTCACATCACTGAACATGAGAATTGGAAACAGCTATAGTAGCTTTAATCATTATTATATATATATGTTGACAAAAATTAAATTACTGTGTATATTTGGGCAGAATAAGATACACATTTAGATAAAACACATGAATATCTCGATTTAAATGTTGGGGGGAAATTTTGCTTATTCCTACCCTTGGAAAAAAAGGCCATGGCAGGATATTTTCATAATTTGGCCTTTAGATTAAGGTTGCTTTCATTATAACAAGTCAATGAGATCCTCTACTGATTATGAATGAAAATTCATCTGACACATTTACTAGAGCCAGTAAAGGTTATAGGAAGGATGATCTGAATCAGTCTTGCTTCAGGCTAAGCTCAAACCTGCACAGCACAGTGCATGGCATATCTAAGTGTCTTTTAAATGAACGAATAAATCAATGAACAAGAAAATAATCAAAAACAACAGCTCAGGGTACAGGATCAGATTTAGTTCATTTCTTCATTCAGTCCATAGTTCTCTTTATATATCAAATAGGCAATACAGAAACAGAGTGACCTCCAAAGTCAACGCTTTCCCAACATCATAAACCATTAAATTCAAGTTCAAACTGTTTTTGAAGAGCTGCCAAATATTCCCTTAACAGTCTGTAGCTTTCTTTAGCATGCATTCAAACATTTACAGGAAAAGCTTGCCAAAAGTTGTGCCCAAAGCGAAGAATGACTTTCTATGCTACAGATAACAGATGTAAGAATTTTTAAACTCTCCTAACAAATAAAAAAAAAGTAAGATTTATATTTCTAATCTGGGAACCATAGTTTGAAAATGCTATTGTTTTTTCATTTTTAAAAGTGAGAATCATATGACTTGTTTATTTTTCATAATTCAAAGCTATAAATCAAGATTTGCTCACCATGACAATCAATACTTTTTATCCTCTAATACTGATGTTTACTAACAATATTGTCTCCCCACCCCACTCTCACGACAACTAAAAAACTTAAGAGCTGTCACTGCTAACCAGATTGTCCCTGGCTAGATTAACTCGAGCCACAGTAGGCTCACAATGCTATCTGTGTACCTTTCCTGGTTTGAGTGACCAAATATCCTTACTATCTCTCTGGACTCTTTTAGTCAGTGTGGCTAGAACTGTAACAATTTTTCCCCCATTTTCTATGGCTCTATTAATCCCATTCCTTTTCTCTTATGCTACAAATAAAAGCTATTTAGAAAACTCTTAATGAGTCAGTTAGTTTTCTGTTCCTTCCTTCTTTCCTTCTCTTTCCCTTATTCATTTAATAAACATTTACTTTATGCCATATATTGCATTAGATCTTGATAACTCAGAAGACAAATATGAAGATAATTTTTTACTTCTGGGAGCTTACAGTCTAATAGGAAAGAGAGACATATAAACCAACAGTTACAAAATAATGTGATCCCTATTGCTACAGAGTGTGTTCAACATGTTTCAGGAACAGAGAAGACAGAGCACCTAACTATTCCTGTTAAGGGATAGTTTTGCAGTGGAGGTGATACCTGATCAAAGATGAGGAAGCGAAGTTCTGTAAGCAAGCATAATCTCCTTCATTTATTTAATGGTCTGAACCTCAACTATGTGCAAAGCTAAGCATATAGTGGTTTAGTTGCTAAGTGGTGCCTGACTCTTTGCAACCTCATGGAATGTAGAACGCCAAGCTCCTCTGCCTGTTGGAATTTCCAGGCAAGAATGCTGGTTGCTGCTGCTACTGCTGCTAAGTCACTTCAGTCGTGTCCGACTCTGTGTGACCCCATAGACGGCAGCCCACCAGGCTCCCCTGTCCCTGGGATTCTCCAGGCAAGAACACTGGAGTGGGCTGTCATTTCCTTCTCCAATGCATGAAAGTGAAAAGTGAAAGTGAAGTCGCTCAGTCTGTCCAACTGTTAGCGACCCCATGGACCACAGCCTACCAGGCTCCTCTGTCCAGGGGGTTTTCCAGGCAAGAGTACTGGAGTTGGGTGCCATCTCCTTCTAAGAATGCTGGAGGGGCTGCTGCTGCTGCTAAGTCACTTCAGTCGTGTCCGACTCTGTGTGACCCCATAGACGGCAGCCCACCAGGCTCCCCCGTCCCTGGGATTCTCCAGGCAAGAATACTGGAGTGGGTTGCCATTTCCTTCTCCAATGTATGAAACAGAAAAGTGAAAGTGAAGTCGCTCAGTCTGTCCAACTGTTAGCGACCCCATGGACTGCAGCCCACCAGGCTACTCCGTCCATTGGATTTTCCAGGCAAGAGTACTGGGGTGGGGTGCCATTGC
>SJYX01024724.1:681018-711579 GCA_006410675.1 Oreotragus oreotragus | reverse complement strand
AGGAAAGCTGAGTGCAGTAAGAATTGATGCTTTTTAGAGAAGACTCTTGAGAGTCCCTTGGACTGCAAGGAGATCCAACCAGTCCATCCTAAAGGAGATCAGTCCTGGGTGTTCACTGGAAGGACTGATGCTAAAGCTGAAACCCCAATACTTTGGCCACCTGATGCAAAGAAATGACTCATTTGAAAAGACCGTGATGCTGGGAAAGATTGAGGGCAGGAGAAGAAGGGGACAACAGAGGATGAGATGGCTGGATGGCACCACCGACTCAATGGACATGCGTTTGGGTGGACTCCGGGAATTTGTGATGGACATGAAGGCCTGGCATGCTGCGGTTCATGGGGGTCGCAAATAGTCGGACACGACTGAGCAACTGAACTGAACTGAATGATCCTTATTCAAAGCTCCCCTTTGTTAGCAGAATGAGTGATATTATAGAAGGCAGTAACTTAATTGGAGTGGAGTTTTGTTAAAGCTAAGAACAAAGCTTCCTACCTTTAGGTGGGAATAAATTATAGCTTCATACAAATGCACTTACTAATAAATCAAAGAGGAAATTAAGGGCAGTAAATCTATGACCCAAATGCAGACTAGTTTAATGGACTGCTTTACAGAGATTTTCAAGGAGTACTAGCAAATCCTTTTAGATCTGCAGCAAAAAACAAAATGCTGTCTTGTGTTTAAGCATCAAAACACAAGCCTACAAGTCTATTCTTCAGAGGGAAATGTTTCCTGTTTACATAAAATAACTCAGAGACAACAGGTAAAGAAAATATTAAAGAGAGTCAAGGAAGCAGACAATTGCTTTAAAGATAAATGCTGCTGCTGCTGCTAAGTCGCTTCAGTCGTATCTGACTCTGTGCGACCCCACAGTCGGCAGCCCACCAGGCTCCCAAGTCCCTTGGATTCTCCAGGCAAGGACACTGGAGTGGGTTGCCACTTCCTTCTCCAACGCATGAAAGTGAAAAGTGAAAATGAATTCGCTCAGTTGTGTCCAACTCTTTGTGACCCCATGGACTGTAGCCTACCAGTCTCCTCCATCCATGGGATTTTCCAGGCAAGAGTACTGGATTGGGTTGCCATTTCCTTCTCCAAAAGATAACCTTTGCTAGACAGAGGCAAAGGTTAACACAGCTGTCTTACTATTAAGACATCCAAATGATTAAAAGTAATAAAACACATCAAGTGTGGCATTTTGTTCAAATGACTGTGGATTCATATGAAATAAGAATCTAGTTTGGACACCATTTTGACTTCTCACAGAATAATTTAATACTTTTAAACATTACATTGCCGTCTATGGGGTCACACAGAGTCGGACACGACTGAAGTGACTTAGCAGCAAACATATTACTAATTTAAGAAAATTAGTGTTATAATCTATTTACACTCTTATCCATTCTTCCAATGTTTCATTTAGGTACTCTTTTGTATCATTAATATCTTTCCATTAATTTTCTGATATAAGTAGCTGATAATTTATTTTTTGTCACTGCTTTTTGCTGACTATTTTAGTAAGAAGCTTGTCTGCACTTCTCCAAATCTCATAAATATGACTAACAGTTGTATTCTGCTTAATATCTACAGCACTGTCTTCACCAAAGATGAGGCTAGGCCCTACAGTATTAACTTCTAGCAAAGTGACATCTCCTGTTACTCTAGTATAGGGCAACAGTTTAGAGAAGTAATTATATCATGCTCTGTAAAGAATCAAAGTCGAAGTACCATGTGCCTTAGTCATCTGTCCTTAGAAAAGGTACCATGATATTCCCTTCTTGGAGTAACATCAAATCGGAATGGGTTTACTGTGATATAGAAATACCATATCACTGAGAGCAGGTGAAAACCAAGTCATTAAAAATATATAGTTTTTCTTTGGGGGAAGTAGCATGCAGGTGGGAAAAAAGTGAACTAGAGAGTAAAAATAATCTGGATTTAATCTCTGAGACTCCCTGTACAACTTTGGGCAATTAACTTAATCTCTGTAAACTACATATAATAATCCCCACTGGGTACATGTAAGCAAGTATGTGAAAGTAACATATATAAGGGACCTAACAGGTATCTACTAAATATTTTCTTCCCTTACAGTATCACATCATAATGGGATCTTTTGGTTCCACCTTTAAAATACTCAAAAAGAACCACATCTATGTGTCTTAGTCCACCTTTAATCATTTTTGTGCCTATGGTGCCTGATCTTTCATTTGCTCACTTTGGGGCCCCCTGATTTTTATAACTGCAGAGTTCATGAAGGTACACAGACTTCTAAGAAGAATTGTTCCTAACTGACCTGAAAATTATGACTGACTATTTTTAAGAACCTCTGATGGGACTTACAAGCACCACTGGTAACTCATTACATTATTTTAAATTTCTTATAAACAAATTCCTACTAATGTCTAAATGAGGCACTTAAGTTCCTTTCCTACCTTACTTTGTGAACATGATGAATTAAAGACCCATCATATAACATTCCTTGAAATATGAAAAATGTAATCATGCACCCTCTACCAGGCTCCTCTCCAGGAAACAAACTATTATCACTGTTATCAAAGCATCTATGTATTAATTAATGCAAATTCACCATACAGCTTAATGGCAGGAAAAGAAAACGGGCTGCTTAGGGTCTGTTGTATGTACTAATTAGCTATGGGGATCTTAGGCAAGTTACTTAACTTCTCTGAGCTTCATTTTCCACATCTGTAAAGTGAGGATAATACTATTTTTAAAACTTTTTATTTAAAGGGTTAAATTAAATGAAATAATGTATAAATTCAAAATATAGTCACAACTGTGATATTAATAAAATAAAAAGAGGCCTTGAAGAGGAGAAAAAACCACATACCATGTTTACTGCATCTTGATCGAAAGGGTTCCATTCTATATTCTGAGGATAGTGGGCCAGAACTTTGGATTTGAATGTTCTTCTCAAAGGACTCTGGTCAAAATTTTCACCTACAACAGATAATTAATAATTAGTTAATATCTAGAATTTTTTCAAAAGCATGTCATAATTTTATTTTTATTTTGTAGATACACTGAGTGATAATGTTGAAATCTGATTCAATTTCTACCTCTAATAGTCTGGCTTGTAAATTTTTCCATGGACAACTAAAAAGGAACTTTTAATAAGAGACATGCATTTAAAACTTCATAATACAAATTTTAAAATCTTGGCTAGACAACTGATACTAAAAATCAAGATATGCTAAAATAATCCTTGCTGTGACCTAATTACTGTCCTCATTTCAACACATGATGACAAAAAAAAAAAAAAATCCTGTTTGGAAACATTTAACTCACCAAAGAAACATCTGAAAATAAACTAACTGTAACTAAGATTCTGAAATTTTTTACATAAACACAATGGTGCAGAGCCCAAAGGAGGCAAGTTTGCTTGAGTTTTCACAAAATCTTCTGATAAATGTGACTGTATCTCCATACTTTTACAAGAATTAATAGAATCAGAAACATCATTACTGAGTTGTCTGGTTTAGTAAACAGGACACATTAAAGAACACTAACCTCTAAAAAGAAGCTATACTAAGCCAAATTAATCACCTGTTAAAATCCTGAAAAGGTAAAAGGCTACGCTTTGATCATTATATATAACAAAATTCAGTAAAGCTGTCAGCTCAGTTCTTTAAAGTCCTTAACCAAATTAACTTCCGTGAGACCTGCTACCTCCAAATGCCTTAGTTTTATAAAATATTTTAATATGGACGGATCTTAAATCGTTAGTGTCAAAAAGTTGAGATTAAGGAATCAGAAAGACCTTGGGAGCAATACCATCTGTCTCTTGTATTTTTTTTTTCTACTTTTTAAGTTCTAATTACAAAACACAAGCTGATATATTCAAAGATAAACGCTACTTACCAGTATTTGTACAAGCAAAAATATTATAAAGCAATTCACAAGTCACATGTGGACACCTAGTTAGATTCAGTTTCCATCTCTGGTAAAAATCTAAAATATGTATACTAAAACACCTTTCAGTGCGAAACTTAACAAATCTCAGATGGAGGGAAAAGTCACACTCTAAAATTTTGTTGGAGAATGCAAGACAAAACACACAGGAGTGTTTTTTAATAAAGGCACATAATTTAAACAGATTTGTTGCAACAACTAACCTATTACTTCTAATTTAGGCCCTTGGCTAACAATCTTTTTCCTTTGGATTCCTCTTCGTTATTTAGGCAAGCACTGCAACTCTCTATCTTTCTACTTCATATTTTCATCTTCTAATTGACAGAGTAAAGAGCTTTCACTTCTAGAAGAGAAACTGTCAAAGGTGTCCCCAGTGAAAGTTGATCAATTTCTGCACCATGCTTCTAGGGTATGTGAACATGGGAAAAGTCAGTGGAAAATACGAAACTTCAAGAGTCACTATGTCCGAAGAAATGAGTCAGGGTTCACAGTTGATTTCACAAACAGTAAGTGGTATCTTTAGGCTGGTACTAGATTCTTATGCAAACACTAAGAATTTTTAGATTGTTTACTTCTTCATTAAAAAAAAGGGGGGTTATATTTCACTTCAGTTTAAGTCAGAGAAAAAGCAAAACTAGAATTCTCTCCTGGTTCTAAAGTTTATGCTGCTGACTATGCCTGTGACACAGCAAAAGGATAATCTCACCTTAGATAATACCATCAAGAAACCCTCTCCTTTACCTGCCCTCAAATACCAAAAATGCTTATTTTATCATTCACAAATGTAAATAAAATACGAAATACTGCAGGGGCAGAAGAAATAGCATATAATGAGGATATAAATCCTTGCAACACTTACCTTTTAATGAATTCCTGCCTGAGTTTGGTTAAAATAGAACTTTATCTTCATTCATGTATCAAGTTATTAATGTGACAGGAAATAAATCAGAAAAAGTCATGACACTGCTATTTTCAATATAATTGTCCTGTTAACTAAGGAATACCACACCCTTAAGGAACAATGAATCAACCAGAAGAGAGAGAAAGAAAACCACCTTGAGAGGAAAAGAATTTCACAAAAACAAAACCCCATGAAACAGAATAGAAAGAAAAACAGAACCATCACCATCACCATCATCACCATCACCACCACCACCACCACCACCACCACCTCTTATTAGCCTGCTCTAAAAGAGGGAGAGATCACTGCTATATATACAGCTGTCTTGGCAAATATTATTTTGAAGAAAATTTGGAGACAAGCTGACTGGAAATTCTGATAAGGATTTAGGATTGTTAAGGATTTAGGACTGTTAAGGATTTAGAAGTGAGTAAATGCAGCTATTCCTACTAATATCAGTCAAAGAAAAGAATCGTGGAGATGACTTTTGGAGATGTCAGACAGGGGAACAACCTAACCTTTGCATTTTGAACCCATAAACCTCTAACTTAGAATTTACTGTTAGGACTTAGCAGGAAAAATGAACCAGTCCAAGAATCTGGATTCCAAGGAAACGGAAATTACATAAGGATGCTTTAATTAACCTAAAATCCACCTTTCAACATTATCCTGAAATAAACAAGGATTATAAATTTGTACAATTATTAATATCCCCAGCAACAACTACAAGTAGACTTAATTTCACATAATATTGCCAAATAATCTCCTACTGAACTTAAACTACAATTAAGCCTTTCCTCCTAAGAAAATAGAACATATCTGCCAAGAGAGCTTAAAGACTAACGAATTAATTTCTTCAAGGCTTGAAGCAAAGGAGATCTTTATAAAAATTAAGATGCAAATAAGAGAACAGAAAAACAAAATAACACATTTTTTTGCCTAAGCAAAACTGAATAATGAAACAATTATGATGGACTCGGGGTGAGTTAAAATAATAACTTCCAACACCTCAACTTTTTATTTTTACCTGAAGTCGTATTTGCAGCATCTTGGCTCTTGCCATGACGATCTGCTTCTAGCCAATGGTATAAAACTACATAATGTAATAGAAACAAAAAAGCTTTTATGAACAAAGAAACACAAACAAAAAAGCAATAATGACTTTGAAGAGTGGAAAATAAGAATTAAAAAAATTAAACAAAAGCAATTAAACATGAGACATTAACATCAACAGAACACAGCACCAATAGTATGTAGCTTATAGGCTATTAGTGATAAGAAAGCAAAGAGAATAAGTAATTGCATTTTAATGTAATAAGTGAAATGCCATTTAAACATCTGTAACAATTATTCATATGGGAAAAGGTGCATGTTCTTTTCTTAATGCTAATTTTAAAAGAAGTATCAGAAGAAAGCTAATGTTTCTATAGCCAGATATAATAAAATATGATAGTAATACTAAATGACGAACTATGGAAATTGCATCCCAACTTCTGTAAACTTATCAGATTGGCTGAAGTTCAAGAAACAGACTATACCAAAATCTGACAAGTATGCAGAGAGACAGAACTCTCATAAATTGCTGGTGGTAATGCAAAAAGGTATAACCCCTTAGGAAAGATAGTTTGGCAGTTTTTACATGGCTAAACATAGTCCATACGATCCTACAACCCTTGTCTAACCAGCAGAAAAAAGTAAGACAAATTCCAAGAGAAGCAACCTACAATACACCTGGATGAATACTTGTCAAAACTGTCAAGGTCATCAAAAACAAGTAAGGTCTCAGAAACTATCACAGCTGAGAGGAGAAGAGAAGAAAGGTGTAATGTGGTATATTGGATGGGCTCCTCCAAAAGAGAAAGGACATCAAGTAAACACCAGGAAATCTGAATAAAGTATAGATTTTAGTTAACAATAATATTGATTCATTAATTGTAACACATGTATGGCACCACCGTAGGTTGTAAATGATAGGGAAAACTATGTGCATGGATGAAGGGGTGTGTGTTAGAACTCTGTATTATCTTCTCAATTTTTCTGTAAATCTAAAACTGTTTCTAAAAATCAAGTCTGTTTAAAAACTTTTTTTAAACAAGTCTTTAAAACTTTAAAAAATTATAAAGTTTAAATTTTAAAAAATGATTTAATGTAAGGACAAAAACATATATTATATCCTATCTTTTAATTATTCTATCTTTTGTAAATTACTATGCAAACAAAAGCTGAAGTTTGCTCAGTAGAGATTCCATTAGTCAACTATCCGCTTAGGTACTTTTACTAAGAAATATCAACCCTTGGGGAAAAGTTTTACTACAATGAGGACACGGGCTATTAAAATATTCACACTTGGGGGTGAAGGGTGGAATTTACGGTAGAGCTCTGTGACTAAATATATACTATGGTGTTTCCTCTTTCTGGGTCAACTACAAACTAGAGAGGGCAGTAGCAGAGTAGAATAGTATTGGACTACTCCAAGCAGCACTAAAATCTCCCCGTTTGGAAGAGCAAGCACGAACTTTACTACTGATACTGAATATCCTTCTTATAAAAATGAGACACAAAGCAGGGAAACCAATCCATTCAATGGTCTGACAATTCTGCTCAGCTCTCATCTAAAGCCTAAATCTGCCCTGATAAAGGTAGAAACTCTTGGTTGTGTTCAGAGTATCACTGCCATTATATTTACCAACAGTCCCAATTATTTAATGTAGCCGTTGTTTCTGGTTTCATCGGCCAAAAATAAAAAAAAAAAAAACGAAAGTTATTTTAGATCATTTAATTCTGACCAGTTATACAGAAAATTGTACATAAGCAAAAATAATGTTAATAGATGTGAGGTTCAATTATTTTATCACTACCTCCAGATCACCAAAATCCAATTAACGATGGTCTAAATAATTGAGAGAACTTCCAGTGAAATACGTGCATCTGCTTCATGCAAAGCTATAATGAGAATCACCATTAGACCAAATCTGGATTTCAGTCTACTTCATAGCATATATATTTAAAAAGATAACGTATAACTATAAAACAAATGTGACTAATATTTCACTTAACATACAAAAATGTATTCAGGCAGGTCTAGAAGGACTGAGCTCTAACATTTCTTAAACTCTCACAGCTTCTGAAATATGGCATATTATAAAGTGTCTGAGCCTCCTTTCACTTTGTAGATGACGTCAGAATGTCAATAATACACCTCTTTCCCCTGTGGTTGGGAGCACAAGATCTGACCTTCTGAAAGCTCGACATTTCCTTTCAACTGGCACTGGGAGCAGGGATACTGCCCCCGCTCCAGCCACTGGTAAGGATTTCTCTAGTCTGTGCATGACATTGTAAGCAGAGAGAGATCTGTGAATCTCAGAGCTATTTCTCGGGCTGAATGTCCCTGTTATATATTTCTTCACTCATTTCCTCTCTGAACCTTCTCACTCCGAGGGCCCCAGTGAATTCCTTCCCTCATTATCCATTTCCACCACAGCCTATTTCTGAGCAGGGTATTTCTCCACAAATCAAGGCCAAGGCTCCCAATACTTCCCTATGCACCTATCCCTGAAGGATGTCACTGAAGTCTAGATGTTTTAAAGAAAGTTTGTTGATGGAAACAATGAAAACAGAAGGGAAGCTGAAACAGGTAATCTCTTCCACCCTGTCTTTTTTTCATTTTATTCCTTTTCTCTCTAAAGGAAAATTAAAACATAGACACACACACACACACACACACACACATGTGGACACAATATTCACCATCAGTAAATCTTTATCAGCATGATAACAAACGAACAGAAGTAAATGCAGACACTGTGGATGCTGCTGCTGCTGCTGCTAAGTCACTTCAGTCATGTCCGACTCTGTGTGACCCCATAGACGGCAGCCCACCAGGCTCCCCCATCCCTGGGATTCTCCAGGCAAGAATACTGGAGTGGGTTGCCATTTCCTTCTCCAATGCATGAAAGAGAAAAGTGAAAGTGAAGTCGCTCAGTCTGTCCGACTGTTAGCGACCCCATGGACTGCAGCCCACCAGGCTACTCCATCCATTGGATTTTCCAGGCAAGAGTACTGGGGTGGGGTGCCATTGCCTTCCCCGCTGTGGATACTACCTATGATGAAACCCATGCTCAGGCAAAGAAAAAGGGATGATGTGGTGGTAACAGCTCCTCCTTTTCATGTCTACCCCCAAAGGTCTCCAAATGTCTGTCTCCAAAGACCCAACCTGAACTGGCATAAGCGGAAGCTGGGAAGGGGAACACTAGGGCAGCAGTGGGACTTCCCTGGTGGCTCAGACAGTAAAGTGTCTGCCTACAATGCAGGAGACCTGGGTTCAATCCCTGGGTCGGGAAGATCGCCTCGAGAAGGAAATGGCAACCCACTCCAGTATTCTTGCCTGGAAAAGCCAATGGACGGAGGAGCCTGGTAGGCTACAGCCCATGCGGTCGCAAAGAGTCAGACACAACTGACTTAACTTTCACTTTCACAGGGAAAGAGAAGCAGGCGTGGGTGAGGAGGAGAGGGCACCATCAGGGTGATAAATAAAATAAGGGGGCATTTCTGTGACATTCATAGAAAGACATTTGCTACACATGTGCTGTCTCTACACCACAGTAAGCTGTCCTCTTCAAAGCAGGTCCCCCAGGAGGCTGCATATTCAATATTCATTCCGATGATCCTACAACTAAACACCTCTGAACAGGCGATGTATAAGTAGAGACCTTACGAAGTAGTGACCATCACACAACTAACACTTGGAGCTTACTACAGACAGGTGTTATTCTAAGTGCTCTACATATATTAACCCGTTTTATCATCGTATTTACTATATGAAGTAGATCCTATTATCATTCTCATTTTACTGATGTAGAAACCGGGGCACAAAAAGGTTAAATAACTTGCTCAGGTCAGATAACAAGGAAATTCAAACCTAAGCAGTCTGACTCCAGAGACTGTGCTCTTAATTCTATGTACGAGGTCATCTCAGGAAGGAGTATTTCTGGCAAAGGAAACAGCAAGTGGACAGTCCCGGTGGTACAAGTGAGCTTGTCCCAGCTGAGCTGCAGTAAGACCAGGACATAGATGCATCTAGTGAGGTGGTAGAAGATGAAGTAAGAGGTACCCAGGAGCCAGATAAAACAGGTGAGAATTGTAAGCAATGGTGAGGATTTCTGATTTTATATTAAGGATCACGGGAAGCCCCTGGAGAAGGAAATGGCAACCCACTCCAGTATTTTTGCCTGAAGAACCCTACAGACAGAGAATCTGGTAGGCTATATAGCCACAGGGTCGCAGAGTTGGATATGATTGAAGCAACTTAGCATGCATCATGGGAAATAACTGGAGTGTCTTCCACAGAGAAGTGACTTTGTTTTAAAAAGATCACCCTGGCAGCTGAGAGAACAAATGATAGTGGGCAAGAGTAGAAGGAAAGTGATCAGTTAGGACCTTCTGCAACAGTCCAGGTAAGAGATGATGGCAGTACAGATTAGAGAGAGGTAAGTGCTAGGGTGGTGAGAAGTGATAAGATTTTAAATATATCCTGAAGGCATAAAATAGATGATTTGCTGATGAATGAGAGTGAGAGAAAGAAGTAGTCAAGAATGATATTGTGATACCATGAATTCTGGTCTAAGCACCTGGATTAACAGTGTAGCTACTTACTGAAAGAAGGAAGACGGAGCTTTTGCTGAGGGGATGATAGAGGTCAGGGAGCTGGAATGAAGAATTCAGTTTTGGATACGGTCTAAGTCTGAGAAGCCTACTAGATATCCAAGAGAAACATTTTTGAGTAAGCATTTAGATATATGAATTTAAATTCAAGGGAAAAGTTTAGAAACTCAGGGGTCTACATAAAAAAGATAGTATTTAACATCACAGGGCTGGATAAGGTCACCTAGGAAATGACTGCAGATGGAGACAGAGGCTGAGGTCAGAGCCCCACGGGACTCAAGCAACATTAAGAGGCTGGGAAGAGGAAAGAGAACTACTGGCAGAAAGGTAAAAGAGAAAAAGTAGTCAGTAAAATAAGAGAAAACCAGAAGCATCATGGAAGCCATGTTAAAGAAGGTTGTCAACAAGGAAGTCACTGTGACCTGGACAAAGAGATTTCTGCAGGGTGTTGGGGTGAAAACCTACCTGGTATGATTCCAAGAAAGACTGCAAAAGAGAGGAAGTCAAGGCAGAGAGTATAATTAACCCTTGAGGAGTTCTGTTGGAAAGATGATAAGTGATAATACTGGAGGAGAATGTGGGGTTGAGGGAAGGGTTTCAGATTTTGTTTTCTTAAAGACAGGAGAATGTTACCGCATTCAAGCAACATTTCCACTGTGCCTACACTGTGTCTGGTTCCTCCACAAGGAACATACATAACAAAACATTTTTGAGTTCCTCTGCATGCATTGGGGAAGGAAATGGAAACCCACTCCAGTGTTCTTGCCTGGAGAATCCCAGGGGCGGGGGAGCCTGGTGGGCTGACGTCTATGGGGTCACGCAGAGTCGGACATGACTGCAGCAGCAGCAGCAGGAACTAAAGCCTCCACCTAGATGGAGAATGGTAACTTCAAGCTGAGCTCCAGAGTCCTGGAACACTGTCCTGTTACCTCACCACCAATCAATCAGAAGAAAGTCTGCACACCATGGAAGACAACAAAGATGCTGAACCCCTTCCCAAGTAATTCTTCCTTTAAAAAATTTCATGGTAGAGTAAAATCCCTGGAGCTGGCTTTTGGACACAAGCCTGCTTGTGTCCAAAGTTGCTGGCCTCCTGAATGCAGCAACACTTCCATTCCTACCAGCACCTGTACTGGATTTCAAGCATTGAGCAGCCAAACCTGAGTTTGATAACATTTATACAGGACACTGAATCATTTTTCTCCCCCGGCACTCCTTGAAACACTCCCGAATCATTCTCACTGGATAAGCCATGGCAATTATCTTAGCACCAGAGAATAGCTATCACTGATCCTGAGTTTATGACAGACAGCAGGTGCTCACCAGCATCCCTATTCTCCTCTCCTTCCCAACATCCTTGCATCTGGGTGGGGGCCAAAAGACTAGCTCTTGCCAATGAGATGTGAGCAGAAGTGATGTGTATCACTTTCAGCCTGAGGCACACAATCTGTCTTTCTTCTGCAACTCACCAGCTAAATGCAAATGGAAATGGGGCTGTAAAAATGGAAGGTCACACATGGAAGAAACCTGGGTCATTGAATGTCTCTGCAAAATAGAGCCTCTCTCCACCTTGGCCTATATTAGACTAAACAATGAATGAGAAGTAAATTTCTACTATTTTGAGTCACTGATAGTCTATGGTTGCTATTACAGTAGTTAGCTATTTTTATGTTTCTGGATTAGCCTGAGTTTTAACTTGCATTAGTCTTGACCTTCTGATTCTAATATCAATCCCTGACTATATACCACCTTTGCTTCCTTGGTAATGTTCTACACTGCCTGCTGCTGCTGCTGCTGCTAAGTCGCTTCAGTTGTGTCCAACTCTGTGCGACCCCATAGACGGCAGCCCACCAGGCTCCCCTGTCCCTGGGATTTGCCAGGCAAGAACACTGGAGTGGGTTGCCATTTCCTTCTCCAATGCATGAAAGTGAAAAGCTGCTGTGTTTAAATACATGAAGAGTATAGTTCTTCAAATACAGGATAGAATTAGCCCATTTTCTGTGAATGGTCTTTATCTTTCATATACCAATCACTAAGCTACTAATCAAGATCAGAGGTATTAATTCATGATGGGCCTATTAGCCATTCTAAATCTATAAACTCTAAATCCAATTTGCAATCTTGCAGGTACAGGCTGCTGGCCACAAAGAAAATCAAGCAAAAGAAGGCAGAGGAGTCTCTGAAAATTCATAGGTCCTACTGAAGAATGTTCATTGATAAAGAAATCTGAATTCTGGTAATCCTAAAAGTTTATCTTGATTAAGAGCTTAATAAAGTACATCAACAGCAATCCAGTAAGTTGTTAATTTCTAATAACAGACTCATAATACTGAAGTTTGTTCACTGGGAATCAGAAGAGTACACAATATAGATATTTTGCTTCAAACTCAACCAGAGGTATCCCAGTTTAATCCTGGAGTTACTGCAGGTATTAACTCTCCAAGGGCACAGTTCCCACTAAGACTGCCCTGATTTCAGAAGTTCCCCAGGCCACCTGCACTGCTCACAGACTGGATATATATCTTGAAGTTCCCACAAATCCCTCAGGTTTGGCAATTAATAACCAAAATCACTGCAGATGGTAACTCCAGCCACGAAATTAAAACATGCTTGCTCCTTGGAAGGAAAGCTATGACAAATCTAGGCAGTATATTAAAAAGTGGAGACATCACTTTACCAACAAAGGTCTGTATAGTTAAAGCTATGGTTTATCCAGTAGTCATGTACAAATGTGAGAGTTAAACTATAAAGAAGGCTGAGCATCAAAGAACTGATGCTTTCAAAGTGTGATACTAGAGAAGACTCTTAAAGAGTCCCTTGGACCGCAAGGCGATCAAACCAGTCAATCCTAAAGGAAATCAACCCTGAATATTCATTGGAAGGACTTATGCTGAAGCTGAAGCTCCAATACTTTGGCCACCTGATGCAGAGCCAACTCATTGGAAAAGCCTGATGTTGGGAAAGATTAAAGGCAAAAGGAAAAGAGGGTGGCAGAGGATTAGATAGTTAAGACAATATCACTGACTCAATGGACATGAATTTGAGCAAACTCCAGAAGACAGTGAAGGACAGAGGAGCCTGGCATGCTGCCGTCCACGGGGTCACAAAGGGTCAGATACAACTTAGCGACTCAACAGCAACAACTCACAGAAATCATGAAAGCACTACATTTATGATTACAGTTTTATTTTAAGGCATAGAAATCAGAAGGACTAGACAAATGAAGATATACACAGGTTGAGATCAGAGAAGAACTTTCATGCTCTCTCCTTGTGGAATCAGGGTGTGTCAGACTCCTACCCCCAACAATGTGTTCATCAATCAGGAAGCCCCACTAAGCTTTGGTGTCTAAAGTTTTTATTAGGGCACCATTACATAGGCATGACTTGTTAAATCATAGCCATGTTACTGAAACTCAATCTCCAACCTCCTCCCCTCTGCTAGGTTGGTTCTGTGACTAAGCCCTACCTGAAGTTATCTAGGAGCCCATTAGTAGTTGCTTCATTAGGATAACACTCTTGTTACCAGGAAATCCTCAGGGTTCTGGAAGTTTTGCTCCAGGAACTCAGGACAAAGACCAGATAAATTCTTATTAGGCACTGTGCCTCCTACCACNGTTCTGTGACTAAGCCCTACCTGAAGTTATCTAGGAGCCCATTAGTAGTTGCTTCATTAGGATAACACTCTTGTTACCAGGAAATCCTCAGGGTTCTGGAAGTTTTGCTCCAGGAACTCAGGACAAAGACCAGATAAATTCTTATTAGGCACTGTGCCTCCTACCACAAAGCACAGAATAAAACAGTATATTATTTACCTGTAAAAAATATTAACAATGAAACCAGGTTCTATGGTCCTCTGCTAAAGATGAAATAACACACCATTCTGATCCTAACCCATGCTTGTCATAATATCCTTTTTGCAATAAAATTATGAAACAAGAAAAAAAAACTTTAAAAAGCGTTGAAATAGTATAACTGATATCATGAAACTCTCTAAGGGGAAAGGGTCCGTAATTTTTAGGTTAATAATCAAATAAGTGTCATGTGTTTGCTGCTGCTGCTGCTGCTGCTAAGTCGCTTCAGTCGTGTCCAACTCTGTGCGATCCCGTAGACGGCAGCCCACCAGGCTCCGCCGTCCCTGGGATTCTCCAGGCAAGAACACTGGAGAGGGTAGCCACTGCCTTCTCCAGTGCATGAAAATGAAAAGGGAAAGTGAAGTCACTCAGTCATGTCTGACTCTTCACGACACCATGGCCTGCAACCCACCAGGCTCCTCCGTCCATGGGATTTTCCAAGCAAGAGTACTGCAGTGGGGTGCCATTGCCTTCTCCTATGTGTTCACTAGTGTTTAGTAAATGATTTTTATTATTTTTATATACAAGTGATTTTCAAATAATAATTATACCCAAGAAAACAAGGTTCTAGTTCTAGTAGTCTAGGGCAAATCACAATTTCTTTGAGCAAAAATATCCTCATACATAAAATACAGACTATTTTATTACTGTCAACACATTAGCATATAGTGTTATTAGATATCTATCTGCTGTAAGAATCATTTATCCAAAAAAGGCATTTTAATGTTACTATTCATGCTGCTTTTTATTATACAGAATAAAACGAATCTTCCCCTACTGCTAAAGAACTTATTCTCTGTTAAAGAGGCTACAAGAGCCACTCTTTGCCTTTAGGAGCGAAAGTCACCCACCGTTAAAATATTTATAGCTGACAAGTAATACTACAGAGCTAGAGTTCTGAGACATTCAAACTGAACGTTTCTACTGCATGACTCAAACAAGCACTATCTGCACAGAGCTAAAGCAGACCTTTCCCTGCATTTTCATTCATTACTATACTCACCTACACACACACATTTAGCTTATACAGGAGTAGCAATTAACTGTCACAGGAATACCACTTTATTCCCCCTACACTTTTCAAAAACAAAAAAATTCCTGCATAAGAAATCAACAATGTTCTCTGAAGGAGACATATAAATTATAAGACAGGGAAGGATCCATTTGTTTTACTAACGCTACTGCCCCATGGTATATGAAATTGTTCTAAAATCAGCAAAATCAGGCAAAATAAGTATCAGTAACAGGATTCACTAGGAAAGAGAATATTCCTACAAGAGTCAAAGAGAAGAAGTATTATTCCAACAGTTACCTGAAGCTGCTGGTAGCTAGAATGTTCCACTGATGTGACCACCTCTGAGTCTCTCTGCATCGGTGTGCACACTCATGAAAGGCCTTCCAGGCCTCCGCTAATATGCTGAGTGTGAGCTAGAACACTTAGGCTTTAAAATGAACTAACTAAACTCCATGTTTTAAAATGGTATTGAGGTTGAGCACAGACCCAGTGGTCCACATACACTAGGGGTGGGGTCGGGCTAAGGGTCAGAGGGAATGTGACCTATATGATGACTAAGACTTTCCCATTTCTACAAGGGACTGTGATTCCTAACTATCTAGTATATTACAAAAGAAGAAAATCAACTTTGGTGGGGAAAAAGGTCCTTTCAACCACTTTCTGAAGTTTTCAAAATTAACATGAAACAAAACCCACCAAGAAGGATAAAAATGGGAGGGAGGAGTAGAATTTTCCTCTTCTCTTCAGGAAAAACAATCTCTTCCTTCCTCTCTGCACCAGAAAAACACAGAAGAAAACCCTCAAGATGATCTCTAGCCCTGCATTTCAATTCACAAGTCTTACTTCTCACCAAGAGTTTCCACTCATCTGTCTCAGTACCGGCAGCCTGAACTTCATTTTCAAAGCTAAACTCTTCTCCCCTCAAGGTTTTCTACTGTTAACAGTGCCATAATCCATGTAGTTTTCAAATATTACTATCTACTACTCATCTCTGAAGAAGGATGAATTTAACACTAATAAATTTATCAAAAAGGTATCACATTCACTACTTTTATTCTAGTACCTGGCACACAGCTTGGATAGCTGACTGACTAGGAGTCATTCTTGATTTAGATTCTAGATCTCTCCCCCTTTCCTCATCTGGACCCCACCCCTTTCCTTCCATATTCAAACAGTCATTAAAATTTATAATTTATGCTTCCTTACTATCCCTCCCAATCAGCCTTTCCTTTCTATTTTCACTGCCACTTTGTTAATTCTGAATATCAAGCCAGGCTCAGAATACTTACAGTTTCCAAAATTCTAGTCTCCCTGCCACACACTGTACACAATTCCCTTCTAATTCCTCCTCCTCCTCTCTCTCTTTCTCTCACTTACTCATGTACTCAACAAACATTTATAGAGCTCTACCAGCCAAGGCACTGTTCTAGCTTTGGGGATACAACAGCGCACAGACTGTGTTTTCCAAAGATGGCCACAACAGTATCTCCTATCCACACGCTCTTCTGAAACTCCATCAGGAGGTGGAGTCCATGTTCCCTGCTCTTAAAGCTGGAAGGACCTTAAGACTGCCTGAAACATAAGCATACCAGAGAAATGAGGTTATGGCTTCTAAGGCTAAGCCATAAAAAATGCCAGGCATTTCTACTGTATTCTCTTGGGACACATGCCCTTACAACACAGTCACATGCTGTGGGAAGGAGAGAAACTGAGGGCCCAGCCAACAGTGAGCAACAGCCTGCCAGTCCTGGAAGTGAGCCACCTGCAAGTGTGTCCTCTGGGCCTGTCAGGCCACTTAGCTGATGCAGCATGGAGCATAGACAAGGTGGCATCACCATGGGCTGCCCAAATTGCAGATCTGTGAGTAAAGTAAATGACTGTCACTTAAGCAGAGAGTTTTCTATCTGGTTTGAAACAATAAATAACTGGAACAAACAGTGAACAAAAAGGCAAAAAAAAAAAAATCCTTTTTCTCACAGAGTTTATATTCTAGGAAGAGAAAAACAAAAATAATAAATTTAAATTATCCAGTATGTTGAAAGACAAAAAGTGCAATGGAAAGTTAAAGAAAAGAGTAGAGAAAGAAGGGCAGTACAGAGCACTAGTTGCAATATTAAATAGGGAGGTCAGGCGGCCTCATTAAGATGATGATGTCTGGGCAGAGACTCAAGTGAAGATAAGTGAATTAATTTTCTCTCTCAGGAAAATCAAAGTGAACTAAGACACCAATCTCGTGAGTTCAGATCCCTGTCACCCAGAGCCCAGATTCCTGAGATGGCACTTGAGGACCACTGTGATCTAGCCCTAGCCTACATGTTCAGCTCCAGGTTCTGAATCTCCCCACTACACACCTGTACTTAAGTTCAATGACTAGCAGTTCCCTTTAAGTACTGTGGTCTTGTGTCTGGAATGTCTTCTTCCATCTTGATTTTCTATTACACCCTTAATCAATTACGACAAACTTGGCAACTTAAAACAATACCCACACTTCTTATCAGTTTCTGTGGGTCAGAAGTCTGGGCAGTGTGGCCCAACAGTTCCTTTGCTCCAGGTCTCACAAGGTCTTTAAGCATAGAAAGAGTAAGGAGGTTTTTTTCAATATGAACTTTAATTAGAACAGATAAGTTTTATGCTCCAACATCTTTTAAATTCCATGAGCTTAATTTTTGAGTAAATCACTATTGTACAAACATTGTACTAAATATATATTAGTTGATGTGTTAAAATAAAAACTTTCCTTTATATTAAGGTTCAGGACACTGCATTTTTCTTCTTGGTTGACATATAATATGTAAATATAATTTTAAGAAATAGAACTGTTTAGGTTTTGGAACTCTGTTCTCATAACTGCTCTGTATATTGCTATTCACTTAACATACTGTATTAAAACTGCTCAATCCTATCTCCTCCTTTAGACTTTAGTCTATACAACATATTATTCATTCTTACATCCTCAGCACCTACTTAATACTGTGCCTGGTACATATGTTCATTAATGTTTGCTGCATAAATGGATAAATGAAAATGGAAATTGTACTTGGATCTGAATCATATACTCCAGAATTTGGAAAACTTAAAGAACTGATAGCTGTGAAAATGATTCACTTCCAAACTTTGACTATATAAACTGAAAAGTAATATAAGTAAAGGAATAAAATTAGTCCATTTTCTTTAGGACATTTTATTTCTTTTCTAATTTGTACCAGCTTATACATTAAAAAAAAATCAAAGTGAACTAAGACACCAATCTCGTGAGTTCAGATCCCTGTCACCCAGAGCCCAGATTCCTGAGATGGCACTTGAGGACCACTGTGATCTAGCCCTAGCCTACATGTTCAGCTCCAGGTTCTGAATCTCCCCACTACACACCTGTACTTAAGTTCAATGACTAGCAGTTCCCTTTAAGTACTGTGGTCTTGTGTCTGGAATGTCTTCTTCCATCTTGATTTTCTATTACACCCTTAATCAATTACGACAAACTTGGCAACTTAAAACAATACCCACACTTCTTATCAGTTTCTGTGGGTCAGAAGTCTGGGCAGTGTGGCCCAACAGTTCCTTTGCTCCAGGTCTCACAAGGTCTTTAAGCATAGAAAGAGTAAGGAGGTTTTTTTCAATATGAACTTTAATTAGAACAGATAAGTTTTATGCTCCAACATCTTTTAAATTCCATGAGCTTAATTTTTGAGTAAATCACTATTGTACAAACATTGTACTAAATATATATTAGTTGATGTGTTAAAATAAAAACTTTCCTTTATATTAAGGTTCAGGACACTGCATTTTTCTTCTTGGTTGACATATAATATGTAAATATAATTTTAAGAAATAGAACTGTTTAGGTTTTGGAACTCTGTTCTCATAACTGCTCTGTATATTGCTATTCACTTAACATACTGTATTAAAACTGCTCAATCCTATCTCTTCCTTTAGACTTTAGTCTATACAACATATTATTCATTCTTACATCCTCAGCACCTACTTAATACTGTGCCTGGTACATATGTTCATTAATGTTTGCTGCATAAATGGATAAATGAAAATGGAAATTGTACTTGGATCTGAATCATATACTCCAGAATTTGGAAAACTTAAAGAACTGATAGCTGTGAAAATGATTCACTTCCAAACTTTGACTATATAAACTGAAAAGTAATATAAGTAAAGGAATAAAATTAGTCCATTTTCTTTAGGACATTTTATTTCTTTTCTAATTTGTACCAGCTTATACATTAAAATTTGATACCTACCTTATGTCAAACATAAGACATAAGGATATTATTATCATATCATTTGCCCATGGTGGTATCACACCACCAGAACTTTATTATTCTTTGCTTTGAACCCAGTACTTCATGGCTAACTTTTTTTTTATTCAAAGTAAACTTTAGTTTTTAGAATAGTTTTAGATTTACAGAACTGGGAAGACAAGTAGAGTTCCAATATACCCTCCAACCAGTTTCCCCTATCAGTAAGTATTATGTTATAATTAGTGAAGTAATACTGGTACATTATTATTAACTAAATCTATTCATTTTTCCATCTAGTCAAGGCTATGCTTTTTCCACTGGTCATGTATGGATGTGAGAGTTGGTCTGTGAAGAAAGCTGAGTGCTGAAGAATGATGCTTTTGAACTGTGGTGTTGGAGAAGACTCTTGGGGGACTCCCAAGGAGATCCAACCAGTTCATTCTGAAGATCAGCCCTGGGATTTCTTTGGAGGGAATGATGCTAAAGCTGAAACTCCAGTACTTTGGCCACCTCATGCAAAGAGCTGACTCATTGGAAAAGACTCTGATGCTGGGAGGGATTGGGGGCAAGGGGATAAGGGGACTACAGAGGATGAGATGGCTGGATGGCATCACTGACTCAATGGATGCGAGTCTGAGTGAACTCTGGGAGTTGGTGATGGACAGGGAGGCCTGGCGTGCTGCGATTCATGGGGTCGAAAGAGTCGGACACGACTGAGCGACTGAAGTGAACTGAACTGATTCACTTTTCAGGGCTTCCCTGAAAAATGAAAACAGACAGTAAAGAATCCACCTGCAATGCAGGAGGCCTCGGTTCAATCCCTAGGTCAGGAAGATCCTCTGGAGAAGGGAATGGCTACCCATTCCAGTATTCTTGCCTGGAAAATTCCATGGACAGAGGAGCCTGGTGGGTTACAGTCCATGAGACTGCAAACAGTTGGACATGACTGAGTGACTAAACACTTTCACACATTATTCAGGTTTTCAGAATTTTTATCTAAGGTCCTTTTTTTGTTCCAGAATCCCATACAGGATACCACATTGTATCATTTCTCTCTAAGCTCTTCTTGGCTGTGACAGTTTCTAATTCTTTTCTTGTTTTAGATATCAGTTGACAGTTTTGAAGAGTAGTTGTCAGGTATTTTGTAGAAAGTCTCTCAAATGGGATTTGCCTGATGTTTCTCTAATGATGAAACTGAGGTTATGGGTTTGGGGAAGAAGATCATGGAGGTAAAGTGCCATTTTCATCACCTCATATTAGGACTATACATCAACATGACTCATCACTGTTGATGATCACTTTGTTTACCTGAAACAACATTTCTCCATTGTAAAGGTCCTCTATTTTCTTCCTTTCCAACTATAATCTTCAGAAGGGAACCACTCTAAACAGCCCACCCTGGAGAAGAGAGTTGTGCTCCATATCCTTCAAGGAAGAGTATCTACATAAATTATTTGGAATTCTTTTGCAAGGGAGATGTGTCTCTCCTCTTCTATTTATTAATTTATTGGATCGTTTATTTATATCAGTAAAAACTTGTGGACATTTTATATTTGGGGTCATAACCAACGGGACTTCTATTCTGTTGTTCACATGGCCAATGGGAACTCTTTCATTTGACGCTTGTGGCCTTTTGACATACTCCTACTTATGTGTTTTATTTATTTTGGTTTTAGCCATTTCCTTAATTTTCAACTCTATGAGATGCTCTAAGCTAATCTTTGTTTCTTGCTCCACTTCAAGAGTTAGCCCTTTCTTCAAGGATCTCTCTTAATCTATTAACTGGGGAATCATATTAGAAATCAAGACTGGGCACTCAGTTTTCTACTGGGGTACCATTGCATCTAAGCCCTTTAGAAGTTAACTTGTTTTTATCTACCACTTAAATATTCAGAAATAGGAGACAGTTAGCAATGCTAATTTATAAGTAAAATTTAAACTTCTTCACAACAATAGCTTATGCAGGATTTGCTCTTTGTAATATTTTCAGCAGTTGCCTCATGTTATGATTGCACCATTCCCCTCTACCCCAATAACCTATCTCTACATATTCCTCAATTCCATAGTCATGTATGGATGTGAGCTGGACTGTGAAGAAGGCTGAGTGCAGAAGAATTGATGCTTTTGAACTGTGGTGTTGGAGAAGACTCTTGAGAGTCCCTTGGACTACAAGGAGATCCAATCAGTCCATTCTGAAGGAGATCAACCCTGGGATTTCTTTGGAAGGAATGATGCTAAAGCTGAAACTCCAGTTTGGCCACCTCATGCGAAGAGTTGACTCATTGGAAAAGACTTTGATGCTGGGAGGGATTGGGGGCAGGAGAAGGGGACGACCGAGGATGAGATGGCTGGATGGCATCATGGACTCAATGGATGCGAGTCTGAGTGAACTCTGGGAGTTGGTGATGGACAGGGAGACCTGGTGCGCTGCGATTTTTGGGGTTGCAAAAAGTCGGACACGATTGAGCGACTGAACTGAAATGAACTGAACCTAGAGGATCAATGGGACTTACAATTTTTAACATCTTTGTTGAGATCCTCAGAGAAAAGATGCCAAGAATATTTCTATAGGCTTAATAACTGATTTTATAGAAATTTACAAGTAGTTTTATACAAATGTAGATGCAAAACAGGTGAAATTCTTAATGCAAATAATACCCTATGCTGCCCACATATGAAAAGATTTTATGAATCTCATCCATCCCAGATGGAGACAAAAATTGAGCATATTCAAGACAAGAAATGAGTATATCCATATTTCTGTGGAATTCTTGTATTTCTCAGAATTTTTTAATTTTGGATGGTCTTAAATCTTTCAAATAACAAAAAAATGCATTTATTATTATATAGGAGGGCATTTTTTATTTTTTTTATGTTTTATGTTTTATTTTTTTACTTTACAATACTGTATTGGTTTTCCCATACCCCATCATGAATCTACCACAGGTGTACATAAGTTCCCACTCCTGAACACCCTCCCACCTCCCTCCTCATATCATCCCTCTGGGTTATCCCAGTGCACCAGCCCCAAGCATCCTATATCCTGCATCGAACCTAGACTGGCAATTCGTTTCTTATATGATATTATACATGTTTCAATGACATTCTCCCAAATCATTCTGCCCTCACCCTCTCCCACAGAGTCCAAAAGTCTGTTCTTTACATCTGCATCTCTTTTGCTGTCTTGCATACAGGGTCCTCATTACCATCTTCCTAAATTCCATATATATGTGTTAGTATACTGTATTGGTGTTTTTCTTTCTGGCTTACTTCACTCTGTATAATCGGCTCCAGTTTCATCCACCTCATTAGAACTGATTCAAATGTATTCTTTTTGATGGCTGAGTAATACTCCATTGTGCATATGTACCACAGCTTTCTTACCCATTCATCTGCTGATGGACATCTAGGTTGCTTCCATGTCCTGGCTATTATAAACAGTGCTGCAATGAACACTGGGGTACACGTGCCTCTTTCAATTCTAGTTTCCTCGGTGTGTATGCCCAGCAGTGGGATTGCTGGGTCATAGTTCAGTTCAGTTGCTCAGTTGTGTCCGACTCTTTGCGAACCCATGAATCGCAGCACTCCAGGCCTCCCTGTCCATCACCATCTCCCAGAGTTCACTCAGACTCACGTCCATCGAGTCCGTGATGCCATCCAGCCATCTCATCCTCGGTCGTCCCCTTCTCCTCCCACCTCCAATCCCTCCCAGCATCAGAGTCTTTTCCAATGAGTCAACTCTTCGCATGAGGTGGCCAAAGTACTGGAGTTTCAGCTTTAGCATCATTCCTTCCAAAGAAATCCCAGGGCTGATCTCCTTCAGAATGGACTGGTTGGATCTCCTTGCAGTCCAAGGGACTCTCAAGAGTCTTCTCCAACACCACAGTTCAAAAGCATCGATTCTTCGGCGCTCAGCTTTCTTCACAGTCCAACTTTCACATCCATACATGACCACAGGAAAAACCATAGCCTTGACTAGGCGGACCTTAGTCGGCAAAGTAATGTCTCTGCTTTTGAATATACTATCCAGGTTGGTCATAACTTTTCTTCCAAGGAGTAAGCGTCTTTTAATTTCATGGCTGCAGTCACCATCTGCAGTGATTTTGGAGCCCAAAAAAATAAAGTCTGACACTGTTTCCACTGTTTCCCCATCTATTTCCCATGAAGTGATGGGACCGGATGCCATGATCTTCGTTTTCTGAATGTTGAGCTTTAAGCCAACTTTTTCGCTCTCCTCCTTCACTTTCATCAAGAGGCTTTTTAGCTCCTCCTCACTTTCTGCCATAAGGGTGGTGTCATCAGCATATCTGAGGTTATTGATATTTCTCCCGGCAATCTTGATTCCAGCTTGTGTTTCTTCCAGTCCAGCGTTTCTCATGATGTACTCTGCATATAAGTTAAATAAGCAGGGAGACAATATACAGCCTTGACGTACTCCTTTTCCTATTTGGAACCAGTCTGTTGTTCCATGTCCAGTTCTAACTGTTGCTTCCTGACCTGCATACAGATTTCTCAAGAGGCAGGTTAGGTGGTCTGGTATTCCCATCTCTTTCAGAATTTTCCACAGTTTATTGTGATCCACACAGTCAAAGGCTTTGGCATAGTCAATAAAGCAGAAATAGATGTTTTTCTGGAACTCTCTTGCTTTTTCCATGATCCAGCGGATGTTGGCAATTTGATCTCTGGTTCCTCTGCCTTTTCTAAAACCAGCTTGAACATCAGGGAGTTCACGGTTCACGTATTGCTGAAGCCTGGCTTGGAGAATTTTGAGCATTACTTTACTAGCATGTGAGATGAGTGCAATTGTGCGGTAGTTTGAGCATTCTTTGGCATTGCCTTTCTTTGGAATTGGAATGAAAACTGACCTTTTCCAGTCCTGTGGCCACTGCTGAGTTTTCCAAATTTGCTGGCATATTGAGTGCAGCACTTTCACAGCATCATCTTTCAGGATTTGAAACAGCTCAACTGGAATTCCATCACCTCCACTAGCTTTGTTCGTAGTGATGCTTTCTAAGGCCCACTTGACTTCACATTCCAAGATGTCTGGCTCTAGATTAGTGATCACATCATCATGATTATCTGGGTTGTGAAGATCTTTTTTGTATAGTTCTCCTGTGTATTCTTGCCACCTCTTCTTGTTTCTGTCCTTTATGGAGTCCATCTTTGCCTGAAAAGTTCCCTTGGTATCTCTAATTTTCTTGAAGAGATCTCTAGTCTTTCCCATTCTGTTGTTTTCCTCTATTTCTTTGCATTGATCGCTGAAGAAGGCTTTCTTATCTCTTCTTGCTATTCTTTGGAACTCTGCATTCAGAGGCTTATATCTTTCCTTTTCTCCTTTGCTTTTTGCCTCTCTTCTTTTTACAGCTATTTTTAAGGCCTCCCCAGACAGCCATTTTGCTTTTTTGCATTTCTTTTCCATGGGGATGGTCTTGATCCCTGTCTCCCATACAGTGTCACGAACCTTATTCCATAGTTCATCAGGCACTCTATCAGATCTAGACCCTTAAATCTTTTTCTCACTTCCACTGTATAATCATAAGGGATTTGATTTACGTCCTACCTTTTTATGAGTTAAACTATTGTATATGTTTCAAGGTCTGTATACTGATGAGATCATGATTTTAATTAAATCACATTATAAATATTAAACTGTTTATTTCCAGGAGAGGGAAATCCTCTGAATTTAAAGCTCACACAGCTCCAGTCCGAAGTGTGGACTTCTCAGCCGATGGCCAGTTTCTCGCCACAGCTTCTGAAGACAAATCTATCAAAGTCTGGAACATGTATCGCCAGCGCTTCTTATATTCCTTGTACCGACACACGCACTGGGTTCGCTGTGCCAAGTAAGTGCAGAGTTTCACCGAAACGTTTCCATGTGGCTTTTCCTGCTGTAGTCTGAATTTTACCCCCAAGTCCCAGAAAAGGGGATTGAGGGCAAGTTCATTCATTCGTTATTTATTCATTCATCAAATGTTTATTGTGTGCCAGGAATAATAATAAGCAAAATGGTCAAAAACTGCTGCTCTCATGAAGCTTATGTTCTGGGGAGGGGAGAGAGAGAATAAGCCAGTAGTAAACTCAATATGGTGGTAAGTGCTATGGAGAAAATCAGAGCTGCTGGTGTAAATAGGGCATTCAGCAGTTGCTCCCAGAGAGAGTGACCTTTGGGCATTGACCCGAGGGAGGGCAGGGAGTGAGAGTTGAAGATGTTTGGGAAAGGAATGTCCTGCATAGAAGAAACCAGAGTGAAAGCCCTCGGGCGGGAGCTGGGTAGCCATGAGAGGAGGAGCAGGAAGGCAGGGGTGGTGGAGAGTGTGGGAGAGCGGAGGAATAGCCCTGATGGACAGGTGGAGTAGGTGAGCCACTGGGGCCTGTTCATCTCTCTGACTTACAGTTTAGTGGGATCTCCCTGACCACTGTGTGGAGAGTAGACCATCAAAAGTCAGAACAGAGCTGGGAAATACGGGCTGTTGCACTTGTTTTCATCCCAGTTTGGTCCGCGGTGGTGGCTGTGGTTGGAATTTAGATCATTTATTCAGTTGACCCTTGAATAATGTGGGTTTGAGCTACAGGGGTGGTTGGTTAAATCCACAGATGCAGAACTGTGAATACGGAGGAACCTTGGATTCCTAGGGTAAACTAAATTCCACATGGAGTTTTCACTGTGCAGAGGGTTGGTGCCCCTAACCACCATGTTGTTCAATGGTCTACTGCAGTTAAGTTACAACCAAAAGTACTTGCTGTCTAATTGGATGGGATGAGAAAGAGAGGAACCAAGAATGACTCCATAACCTTTGGCAACAGTCTGTTGGGACAAGTGCTATTATAAGTGTTATTAGCATCTGCTAACAGCCAGAGAGCCCGCTAGTCCTAAGACACACTGCTGCAATACTTAAAATATGTATCTCCTTTCCTGATCGAAATTGGCCTGGGAGGGAAGCACTTTTGTTTTACATTCCTTATTTAAAGTATGATCTGAGCTCTTTTTCATTGATTGATCTATTCTACTGGCATGACTTTGCACTTAGAGGGCTGGCATGAGATAGTCCAAGTCTTATTTGAACCTGTACTGCTGAGGGACACCGTGCTCAAAATACTGATTTGAGAATGATGCTGATTCTTTCAGAGGAGAGTGGAGCTGTGAGAGGAAGACAGAAATTGCTGTCTAATTACATGGTGTGGTTTCGGAATAAAGCCATACCTGGAATTATTAGTAAGGGAAGGGGAGGAGAGGAGGAGGGAGACAGAGACATGAGCCTTAAAACATTTCCTTTCACTCTTTTTAAAAGGCGCTTTCCATAGGAAGTGATAGTGAAGCAGAGTTTGGAAACGCAAGAGTGGTCCTTGCATACAGTCATGTGCACTCATAATATCTGTTGTATCTCCAGCCCCAACACTGCCTTCGTTTTCAGCATCATTATCGCTTATGGAGAATTTTGCAATAAATCTCCTTCATTAATTGAGGCTTTGTTCATTTTCTCAAACTTAACGTGCTTCAATTTTCTCAAACTCTTTGTGCTTCAATTTGCATTGTTTCTATTGGCCTATTTTCAAGTTCAGTGGTATTTTTTCCATGCCGTGTCCAGTGTACTATAAGCTTATCCATTTCTCTGAGATTTTCCATTTGTTTGCTCATTATGCTTATCGTTTCCTTTAAATTCTTGAACATATTTATAATAATAGTTCTAAAGTCCTTGTCTGTTAATTCCAATATTTATGTCATATCCGAGTCAAAATTTTTACTTGTTTATATTTAAATGTTTTATTGTATGCTCAAACATGGCTAAATGTTTGAGAGTATGGGTTACTCTGTCATCTCCTAAAAAGTGTTGAGTTGTTTTTTGTTTTTTTTTTTTTAATCTTAGATTCCTTTTATTTATTTATTTTTTGGGGGTATTTATTTATTTTTTTACACGACCTCCCAAACATGAACCCCCCTCCCACCTCCCACCCCANGGAATTCCATCACCTCCACTAGCTTTGTTCTTAGTGATGCTTTCTAAGGCCCACTTGACTTCACATTCCAAGATGTCTGGCTCTAGATTAGTGATCACATCCTCATGATTATCTGGGTCATGAAGATCTTTTCTGTACAGTTCTTCTGTGTATTCTTGCCACCTCTTCTTAATATCTTCTGCTTCTGTTAGGTCCATACCATTTCTATCCTTTATCGAGCCCATCTTTGCATGAAATGTTCCCTTGGTATCTCCAATTCTCTTGAAGAGATCTCTAGTCTTTCCCATTCTGTTGTTTTCCTCTATCTCTTTCAGTATTCTTGCCTTGAGTACCCCATGAACAGTATGAAAAGGCAAAATCCTGGGTCATAAGGCAGTTCTATTTCCAGTTTTTTACGGAATCTCCACACTGTTCTCCATGGTGGCTGTACTAGTTTGCATTCTCACCAACAGTGTAAGGGGGTTTCCTTTTCTCCACATCCTTTCCAGCATTTATTGGTTGTAGACTTTTGGATCGCAGCCATTCTGACTGGTGTGAAATGGTACCTCATTGTGGTCTTGATTTGCATTTCTCTGATAATGAGTGATGTTGAGCATCTTTTCATGTGTTTGTTAGCCATCTGTATGTCTTCTCTGGAGAAATGTCTATTTAGTTCTTTGGCCCATTTTTTGACTAGGTCGTTTATTTTTCTGGAATTGAACTGCTTGAGTTGCTTGTATATTTTTTAGATTAGTTGTTTGTCAGTTGCTTCATTTGCTATTATTTTCTATAGGAGGGCATTTTAAAGAAAAAAAATTTCTATTTCCTACCAATCTCTTCACTACGCTCTTTCAGCAACACTCAAGGTAAATTACTATAAAACTTATTCATCTTATCGCATTTTCATGTCTATACTGTACAATCATTATTTAACTTCTCATGAACTCTATGATTCAAGTTGTCCAAACCAAAGAGTTTTATAGAGGCCTTCGAGTAGTTTCCACTCTGATATCTTATTTATTTTCTAAAAAGCTTTCCCAGACTTCCCTGGTGTTCCAGTGGATAGGAATCCACGTGCCAGTGCAGTGGACATGTGTTCAATTCCTGCTTTGGGAAGACTCCACATGCTCTGAGGCAACCAAACCCATGTACTACAACTACTGAAGCCCACATGCCCGTGGGCTCTACAACAACAGAAGCCACTGCGATAGAAGCCCACGTGTCACAGCTAGAGAGTATCTCCCGCTTGGTGCAACTAGAGAAAGCCTGCGCATAGCAACAGAGACCCAGCACTAAATAATAAAGTTAAAAGAAAAATTTCTAAAACAGCTTTCCCATTACATTTCAAGTATCTTTACAATGAGACTTATCAACTTGACAAATGCAATGCTACCTTACGTTATTTTTGGCTTAATTCATAACGGTCACAAAGGTCTACACAATTCTTTTCATAATTAGTAACTTCATGTAACATTTGTTTTACATTGCCACTTTGTTAACATAAAATGGATCATGTAAGTTGGTTTATTTACAGAATTGTCATGTTTGGTCATTTAGATGTAAACTATATATTTTTGAAGCAAGTGGGAATTTGAATATAAAATAATGATATTTTAAAAATAATATTATTTAAAATTTTTAGGTTTGGTAATTGTACTGAAGAAATGGAAAACCAAAGAGGGCTTGTTATCTGAAAGCTGGGTTTGCCTCTCAGTGGGTGTCAAGCCAAGATTGGGAAAAAGACCCACTATTTACAGCAAGTGGCGCTAACGGTAAAGAACCTATCTCCCAATGCAAGAGGCTAACAGGCAGTTCAATCCATGGGTGGGGAAGATCCCCTGAGAAGCTCACAGCAAACCACTCCAGTAGTCTTGCCTGGAGAATAACATGGATAGAGGAGCCTGGCGGGCTACAGTCCATGGGGTTGCAAAGAGTTGGACACAGCTGATGGGACTTAGCACACATACACACAAGAAGAACACCAAGGAGCTTTCCCAAAACAGTATCTCCTGAACTTCCTGTCTCCGGAAGTTTTAAGCTAAAGATACATGCATATTCATGAAAAGGCTTGGGCACTTGATAGGTCTACAGAATCCAAGCTTCCTGATTGAAGTCAGGAAGGTCAGAAAAGCTCAACATATTTATTCTTTGAGTTAGAGCTGATCTACTGGTTGAGCACTTCAGACTAATTTATACTACTTTAACAGAATTAGCAATGTTTACAACTGATATCTTTCCAACAACAGTAAAGTTACTTATTTCGCCTAATAAATAAAATCATAAAACATCTAGGATTTGCTTATAAAACATAATATGGGGATATGAAGAGGAAACAATGTTGGTCATGAATTGATAATTCTTAAATATGGATAATCACTGTACTACTCTATCCACCTGCATGTGTTCAAAATTCTCCATATAAGAAGTTTTTTTTTTTTAAATTAATGCTAAAAGAAAACAGGTCATTGATGAAAAATGCAGTAAACATAAACCTAGCTTCAAAGGGAAGAAATAAAATTTTTCAACATCTTTCTAAAAGATAATGACTCACTGTCCTCCTTTTGTTAGACAACTACAATATATCATGATGCTTAAAAAAATACAATAATTCCCTAATACCAAAAAATCTAGCTGTTACTCAATTATTTCATAAACGTAATAAATATTTTTAATAGTTTTAGAAAAGGCAGAGGAACCAGAGATCAAACTGCCAACATCCGCTGGATCATCGAAAAAGCAAGAGAGTTCCAAAAAATGTCTATTTCTGCTTTATTGACTATGCCAAAGCCTTTGACTGTGTGGATCACAATAAACTGTGGAAAATTCTGAAAGAGATGGGAATACCAGACCACCTGACCTGCCTCTTGAGAAACCTATATGCAGGTCAGGAAGCAACAGTTAGAACTGGACATGGAACAACAGACTGGTTCCAAATAGGAAAAGGAGTACGTCAAGGCTGTATATTGTCACCCTGCTTATTTAACTTCTATGCAGAGTACATTATGAGAAACGCTGG
>SJYX01024724.1:589636-672668 GCA_006410675.1 Oreotragus oreotragus | reverse complement strand
GGTACTTAGAGGAAATTCTGAATTTTCTACCTACGCAGAAAAAGAAAAGAAAAACCTTCACTGATACAAAGCATCATCAAGTAGGTAGCAAATCAGGAACTTATTTTCCTCAATACGTCTGCTACTCTCCATGTGGGCCATGAAAAGAGTCAGAAAACCACACCCTGAGGGGCAAGAACAGACACCACCTGGTTCTGAAAGTAAGATTTTACTGGGACACAGTCAATGGCTGATGTCTGATCTTTGCCTGTCTTTGTGCTACAACGGCAAAGGTGAGTAGCTGTAACACAGACAGCACACAAAGCCTACAATATTTTCTATCTGAACCTTTGGAAAAAAAGAAGTTTATTGACTCCTGCCTTAAAGAGACAGACGTCCACAGGGTACAGTGATGGAAGGACAATGCAGGCCAGTCAGGGGAGAAAAGCAGGGCTGTGAGGGGGGAAGAGGGGAACACAGGGGGGATGCTGAGAGGAACGGGTCGGGGAGGCAGGTGTGCAGAGGGCAATGTGGGCTGACACACAGAGAAGCTCTGGCCAGCCAGGCAACCTGAGAGGGAATCAGCCCCAGAAGGCAGCACATCCCATCCTTAGAAATCATCTCCAGAAACGTACAGACCTGAGTGCAAATCCTGGTGTGCATCAAACAGCTCCTGAAACTTCTGTTCAGCTTTGTATGCCCGGATGGTCCAGAGTCCCCGGAGAGAAGATGCTAAGTGGGAAAATACTGGGCTCCGAGCTGGGGAAGCAGAGACAGACACACGACAGAGAAAGTCAGGGAGGTGGGGTGTGAGGAAACCACTTCCTCCCAGGCTCTGTGGTCACACGTCCTGCCAAAGGGAATCCTCCACGTGACCCTCAAACTTCTGTTCACACCAAGCTTCACTTTAATGACCTGGGAATGAGAGATTCTCTTTCAAATTATCTTTGATAAATTCAAAATCCCAGCTAGATTTAGGTAAAGAAATTCTTTACTGGTTCTTTCATCAAGGTTTTCTCAAACATGCCTCCCTCCAAATTCTCCTGATGTCTTCCTAGGTGGAAATTGCTCACAATTTTTTAAAAGTATATTGAAGTATAGTTGATTTACAATAATGTGCTAGTTTCATGTATATATAGTCATTCAGTTATTTTCTCTGATTATATTCCATTACAGGATATTACAATATCCTGTAAAATTCTCTGTGCTTTACACTAAATCCTTGTTGTTATCTATTTGACATATTACTAGCAGTGTGACTATTAACCCCATACTTCTAATTTGTTCCTCCCTCCCTCTCAGTCCCCTTTGGTAATCACGTTTGTTTTCTATGCCTCTAAGTCTATTTCTAGTTTGTGTATAGATTCATTTGTATTATGTTTGGATTCCATGTTTAAGTGATATCATATGCGTCTTTCTCTGACTTTCTTTACTAAGAATAATGCTCTCTAGACCCATCCATGTTGCTGCAAATGGCTATATTTCATTCTTTTGCATGGGTAATTATTGCTCACTAATTTTTTAAAAAATAAGTCACGTGGAGGACTAAAGTAGCATTTTAAAATTTATTTCCTCATTAGAGTCCTCACCACACTGAACTTTGATGAGCTACCTGTGTTTTGTCTCCACCTTAGATGAGTAACCTAAGGGCTGGGATAGAATCAGTACATGCCCCACCCTGGACCAGAGCCAGACCCAGGACAGGTGAGACAAGTAAGGGAGTGAACAATCTGCCGCCTCCCCCGTCCTGGGCCTCCCCCTGCACCTGCACCAGGAGCCTCCGTGTGGGTCACGGAGCATCCGGTACACCGCCCTTGAGCCCACAGAACCTGGCAGATGAGGAGCCTTTGAATGGACTTGACTTCTGCTCTGGGAACCTGATGGGTGTTTTCATATCTGCCTGTTGGATACTTGTCCTAGTATTCAGAGGTCACTGCAGCATGTGACACTCACATCATCCTTTTAGAATCTGACAGCGGCCTCAGTGTCCATCTTTTGAGTGACTTCATGTGGTTTGGGGCCTGGTGTCACATGACTGCCCATTCGTTTCCTGCCATCTTCTCTAAGAGCACACTGACCACAAGCTCTAATGTCAGGCTCTTGTCCTTCAGGGAACAGCTGGGCTGCAGGCTGCCAGGCAGGGAGGACCCTTATGGTTCTCATTCCCCACCGTGAATGGGGAAGTAACTTTCTGTTGTCAGGGGCACATGTGAGCCTGTGACCTCTGTCTTGGATTAAGTGATAACTTGTGCTGTATCAGCAGGAAATACTGACATAACTTTGTTACCTGTGTGTGTATTAGAGAAGACCTGTTAGTACAACGATGTTGTTTACGGGAGGTTAGTAACGCATCTTACAGGGAACTAGAAAGATTTTATAAAATGATGGGGAAAGAATCAAGGAGGAAACTCCACACTTTTCTCAGGTCCTCACTTCTTAGTCCAGGCTCTGAATGCCTGTCTGGTGACAGTTCAGTCAGTACCGACGTGTATCTGGGCACTCCATTCGCATCTTACAGGGAACTAGAAAGATTTTATAAAATGATGGGGAAAGAATCAAGGAGGAAACTCCACACTTTTCTCAGGTCCTCACTTCTTAGTCCAGGCTCTGAATGCCTGTCTGGTGACAGTTCAGTCAGTACCGACGTGTATCTGGGCACTCCATGTTTGGAGGGGTTGAGGTACAAACAGGTAAAGACACAGAACCTCCTCTTGTGTTTAGGGTCCGCAATTCATTAAGAAAGGAAGGAGCAGGCTTCCTCCTGTGAGACACTGGGGCTCAGAGAGGATGGGAAGCCCTGGGTTGGGGGAGGCAGCCTGGGCTAGGGGCCAGGTGACCATCCACTCAGCCCTGGGTGGGACTCTTTCCTGCCTGGGACATCTGACCAGGAACCTTAACTGTTAGGGACCTCAGCTGTAATGTTGCTTTAAGGAAAATCCCGTCTCTGAATGGTGACATGTTCTAACCTTTCACCTTTTAACTTCATTTAGGCACAGGGTTGAAAGTGATTCAGTGGTGCTTTTGATCGTCCAGTTGTGTACCTGTGATCTCATTCCAGCTCCCACACTGCTCTCTCTATTCACTCTGCTGAGTAACTTTTTAGCTGCCTATAACTTTGTGTTGTAAGAGCAACATAAACTCAGATGAAGCTCAGGCTCCAAACAAGAAAGTCCAGGAGCTCTGTTCAGGTCTTTTCTGCATCCCTACCAGATGTCCCAAACACCCCCAGAACTCATTAGTCTGCACACCAGGTGCTTACAGGGATGATACAGGTGAATTCTGGGCCCCATAACCCTGTCAGGATCAGAAAACCCAGCTCCAGAGAGAGGAGAAAGCTCACTAGAACCAGGCTCTCCCTTCCACTCCGCAGAGAGTGACATCAACACTGTTCATCACAGACAGGGCTTCTGAGCAGGAAGCAGACATGGCGGTTCCCCCAGGGAGAGTCCTGGAGTGAACTCTTCAGCGTGGCCTCCCTCACCTGTTTCCCTCACCAAGAGATCAAAGTGCAGCTGATTCTCTCCAGCAGGGATAGAGGGCAGTGTTGACTTTAGAAACCAGGTGTCATCTCAGCCTTAAATACCATGGAACTAAATACCCCATCACCTACCTCACACCTCATGCCCAAGAGTTACAGGATGGGGGGATCTGGACTCATGAAAATCTATCCTGTTTCTTTAAAACCCCACTTAGGGCTAAGCAGAATGCCAGGATGAGTGAACTGGAAGGTGTGCCAAAAAAAAAAAAAAAATTAACTAGTACAGGGGGAGAGGTGATGTCATGCTATGTTGCCCAAAGTAGCACCTCTTTGCCACAAGCACTCAGCTCTCTGTCCTGAAGCAGACTATGTCACAGCCATGGTGTCAGTCCGCAGTCACATACGTGTAAACCTACAGTTCACAGGACTGACAGCTGTTTCCCATAACCCTGAGGACACTTGGGGACACACCCCACAAGTGTGGGGTGCAGATCTTCCTTGGCAAGGGGACTTCCAGGCTGATAGCCCTGTTGCAGGTTATTATTCAAGCTATGTGAGACCTGCTAGTTGTGAATAGGTTCTTAATTGCCTCTTGTTCAAGGTTCTGGTGCCTTTGGTTAGTGGCCAGTACCCACTCCAGTGTTCTTGCCTGGAGAATCCCAGGGATGGGGCAGCCTGGTGGGCTTCCGTCTATGGGGTCGCACAGAGTCGGACACGACTGAAGTGACTTAGCAGCAGCAGTTACTTTACAAGAATCAATTCAAGAAATCCTCATGAGATCCCCAGAGACTAAGGGACTCAGAGCACTGACTGCCCAGTATTAAACTATATTAATCCACCTAGGTGATAGACCTGGGTGTGAGACCACAATATCTTATTCCCAAAGTTGTGCTTTTAATCACGGCTGCAGTGTCTCAGAGGGAGAATAACTGGACTTAAGGATGCTCATATGTGACAATGAGTGATTTTTCTCCAGACTTTAGTATTTGTGTTTAGAAAACCCCCAGATCTTACTCAGTTAACACCCAACAGCTTAGCATCTCTCACTTCAGTCGTGTCTGACTCTTTGCGATCCCATGGACTGCAGCCCTCTAGGCTCCTCTGTCCATGGAATTCTCCATGCAAGAATACTGAAATGGGTTGCCATGGAGGAGATCTTCATCCAGGAGATCTCCCTGACCCAAGGATCAAACCCACATCTCTTACATCCCCTGCATTGGCAGGTGCATTCTTTACTGCTAGCACTACCTGGGAAGCCCCATTAATCACCTTCCATTGAACAAAGTCCCTGGGAATCTGGCATGAGAACCCCTTAAAACAGCAGACTTGATGATCCATGGTCCTAATACACCTGACACGTGTGCTAACCCTCCCCTAACAATGACCATGGCAGACATCACTAGCTGATCCCAGCACCTTTCAGACAGAATTAAGGCACTGTCAAATGCAAAAAGCTGGCTAGAGAAGTTAGAGAAAGGCAAGCAAATGCCACCCTGGTTTTATGTACTTGTCCATGATTGAGCATTGCTATGATCACTTTGGCAAAAATGTGACCCCAAAGCCCTGTTAAAATCAGCTGCTAATATGTCATCAGATAAAAATGTCAGCATAAGGCCCGGGGGCAGTGAGGCCACAGGACCTGAAAATAAATGTTAGGATTCAGTAGTCCTTCAGAGCACAAGGATGAAGCAGGCATATGTCATCTGGCCACAGCAGTAAAGTGTCCTTCTTTTTGCTGTTGGCTCCAGTAGTGACCTTTAAGATATACTCTTGCTTGCTCAGTTGTTCAATCAAGTCTGACTCTTTGTGATCCTATGGACTGTAGCCTGCCACACTCCTCTCTCCATTGGATTATCCAGGCAAGGATACTGGAATGGGTTGCCATGTCCTCCTCCAAGGGATCTTCTCAACCCAGGGACTGAACCTGAGTGTCCTGCATCTCCTGCATTGGCAGGCAGATTCTTTACCAGTAAGCCACCTGGAAAGCCCTAAAATATACTATAAGTTCCTATTTAGTGTTATTATTTATGACACAGATACACCTCCCCAAGTTAGTAGGTGCCCAATATACTTCTAGAGAAGAGCAGAGAAATAGCTACAGAAAGAATGAAGAGGCTGAGCCAAAGCAGAGACTCAGTCGTGGACGTGTCTGGTGGTGAAAATAAAGTCTGACGCTGGAAAGAATAATATTGCATAGGAACCTGGGATGCTAGGTCCATGAATCAAGGTAAATTGGAATGGTTCAAACAGGAGATGGCAAGAGTGAACATCAACATTTTAGGAAATCAGTGAACTAAAACGGATGGGCATGAGCAAATTTAATTCAGATGATCATTATATCGCCAGTCCAGGTTCGATGCATGATACTGGATGCTTGGGGCTGGTGCACTGAGACGACCCAGAGGGATGGTACGGGGAGGTAAGAGGGTGGGGGTTCAGGATTGGGAACACGTGTACACCCGTGGCAGATTCATGTTGATGTATGGTAAAACCAATACAATATTGTAAAGTAAATAAATATTTATTTTAATTGGAGGTTAATTACTTTACAATATTGTATTGGTTTTGCCATACATCAACATGAATCCACCACGGGTGTACACGTGCTCCCCATCCTGAAACCCCCTCCCTCCTCCTTCCCCATACTATCCCTCTGAGTCATCCCAGTGTACCAAAACAACAACAACAACAACAAAGCAAGTAGAGGTGACGGAATTCAACTGAGCTATTTCAAATCCTAAAAGATGACGGCTGTTAAAGTGCTGCACTCAATATGCCAACAAATAAGAAAAACTCAGCAGTGGCCATGTGACTGGAAAAGGCCAGTTTTCATACCATTCCCAAATAAGGGCAATGCCAAAAATTGTTCGAACTACCACAAAATTGCACTCATTTAATATGCTAACAAGGTAATGCTCAAAATCCTTCAAGCTAGGCTTCAACAGTGCACCCCACCCCAGTACTCTTGCCTGGAAAATCCAATGGACGGAGTAGCCTGGTGGGCTGCAGTCCATGGGGTCGCTAACAGTCGGACAGACTGAGCGACTTTACTGTCACTTTTCTCTTTCATGCATTGGAGAAGGAAATGGCAACCCACTCCAGTGTTCTTGCCTGGAGAATCCCAGGGATGGGGGAGCCTGGTGGGCTGCCGTCTATGGGGTCACACAGAGTCAGACATGACTGAAGTGACTTAGCAGCAGCAGCAGGCTTCAACAGTACATGAACCGAGAACTTCCAGATGTACAAGCTGGATTTAGAAAAGGCAGAAGAACTGAAGATCAAAATGCCAACATTCGTTGGAACATAGAAAAAGCAAGAGAATTTCAGAAAAACATATACTTCTGCTTCATTGACTACACTAAAATCGTTGATGGTGTGGATCACAACAAACTGTGGAAAATTCTTTAAAAGATAGGAATACTAGACCACAACACGTGCCTCTGGAGAAATCTGTATGCGGGTCAAGAAGCAACAGTTACAACCAGACATGGAACAATGGACTGGTTCCAAATTGGGAAAGGAGTATGTCAAGGCTATATACTATCACTCTGCTATTTAACTTACATGCAGAGTTCAGTTCAGTTCAGTCGCTCAGTCATGTCCGACTTTTTGTGACCCCTAGGACTGCAGCATGCCAAGTGCCCCTGTTCATCACCAACTCACTGAGTTTACTCAAACTCATGTCCAGTGAGTCAGTGATGCCATNTGTCAAGGCTATATACTATCACTCTGCTATTTAACTTACATGCAGAGTTCAGTTCAGTTCAGTCGCTCAGTCATGTCCGACTTTTTGTGACCCCTAGGACTGCAGCATGCCAAGTGCCCCTGTTCATCACCAACTCACTGAGTTTACTCAAACTCATGTCCAGTGAGTCAGTGATGCCATCCAATCATCTCATCCTGTGTCGTCTGCTTCTTCTCCCACCTTCAATCTTCCCCGGCATCATAGTCTTTTCAAATGAGTCAGCTCTCCACATCAGGGGGCCAAAGTATTGGAGTTTCAGCTTCAACATAGTCCTTCCAACGAACACTCAGGACTGATCTCCTTTAGGATTGACTGGTTAAATCTCCTTGCAGTCCAAGGGACTCTCAAGAGTCTTCTCCAACACCACAGTTCAAAANTTTGCTGTCTTGCATACAGGGTCCTCATTACCATCTTTCTAAATTCCATATATATGTGTTAGTATACTGTATTGGTGTTTTTCTTTCTGGCTTACTTCACTCTGTATAATTGGTTCCAGTTTCATCCATCTTATTAGAACTGATTCAAATGTATTCTTTTTAATGGCTGAGTAATACTCCATTGTGTATATATACCACAGCTTTCTTGGGTCGTTTTTGTGGAATTGAGCTGCAGGAGTTTCTTGTGTATTTTTCAGGTCAGTTGTTTGTCAGTTGCGTCATTTGCTATTATTTTCTCCCATTCTGAAGGCTGTCTTTTCACCTTGTTTATAGTTTCCTTTGTTGTGCAGAAGCTTTTAATTTTAATTAAGTCCCATTTGTTTATTTTTGCTTTTATTTCCAGTATTCTGGGAGGTGGGTCACAGAGGATCCTGCTGTGATTTATGTCAGAGAGTTTTGCCTATGTTGTCCTCTAGGAGTTTTATAGTTTTGGTCTTACATTTAGATCTTTAATCCATTTCAAGGTTATTTTTTTGTATGGTGTTAGAATGACAAACCCACCGCAAACATTATCCTCAATGGTGAAAAATGGAAAGCATTTCCCCTAAAGTCAGGAACAAGACAAGGGTCCCTACTTTCACTGCTACTATTCAACATAGTTCTGGAAGTTTTGGCCACAGCAATGAGATCAGAAAAAGAAATAAAAAGAATCCAAATTGGAAAAGAAGAAGTAAAACTCATTGTTTGCAGATGACATGATCCTCTACATAGAAAACCCTAAAGACTCCACCAGAAAATTACTAGAGCTAATCAATGAATATAGTAAAGTTGCAGGATATAAAATCAACACACAGAAATCCCTTGCATTCTTATACACTAATAATGAGAAAATAGAGAAATTAAGGAAACAATTCCATTCACCACTGCAACAAAACGAATAAAATACTTAGGAATATATCTACCTAAAGAAACTAAAGACCTATATATAGAAAACTATAAAACACTGGTGAAAGAAATCAAAGAGGACACTAATAGATGGAGAAATATACCATGTTCATGGATTGGAAGAATCAATATAGTGAGAATGAGTATACTACCCAAAGCAATCTATAGATTCAACAAATAATTTCACAATTTGTATGGAAATTTAAAAAAAAGCCTTGACTAGCCAAAGCAATCTTGAGAAAAAAGAATGAAACTGGAGGAATCAACCTGCTTGACTTCAGGCTCTACTACAAAGGCACAGTCATCAAGACAGTATGGTACTGGCACAAAGACAGAAATATAGATCAATGGAACAAAATAGAAAGCCCAGAGATAAATCCACACTCCTATGGATACCTTATCTTTGACAAAGGAGCCAAGAATATACAATGGACTAAAGACAATCTCTTTAACAAGTGGTGCTGAGAAAACTGGTCAACCATTCATTCTTTTCCACAGGTGAGTAATTATTGTTCACTATTTTTTTAACCAGTAACATTTTAAAATTTATTTCCTCATTAGAGTCCTCACCACACTGAATTTTTGTGAGCTACCTGTTGGCCGTGTCCTTCTTAGATGAGTAACCTAAGGGCTGGGATAGAGTCAGTACATCCATCACCCTGGAGCAGAGCCAGACCCAGGGCAGGGTGAGACGAGTAAGGGGAGTGGATAGTCTGCTGCCTCCCCCGTCCTGGGCCTCCCCCTGCACCTGCACCAGGAGCCTCTGTGTGGGTCACAGATCACCCGGCACTGCACCACCCTTGTGACCACAGGACCCGGGAGATGAGGAGCCTTTGAATGGTCTTGACTTCTGCTCTGGGAACATGATGGATGTTTTTATAACTGCCTGCTAGATACCTGCCCTGTTGTTTGGAGGGCACTGTGGCACATGACACTCACATCAATCTTTTAGAATCTGACAGTGGCCTCAGTGTCCATCTTTTGAGTGACTTCATGTGGTTGGAGGCCTGGTGTCACAGGATTGCCCATTCATTTACTGCCATCTTCTCTAAGAGCACACTGACCACAAGCTCTAATGTCAGGCTCTTGTCCTTCAGGGAACAGCTNTGTTGGAGAAGACTCTTCAGAGTCCCTTGGACTGCAAGGAGATTCAACTAGTCCATCCTAAAGGAAATCAGTCCTGAATATTCATTGAAAGGACTGATGCTGAAGCTGAATCTCCAATACTTTGGCCACTTGATGCGAGGAACTGACTTATTTGAAAAGATTCTGATGCTGGGAAGGATTGAAGGCTGGAGGAGAAGGGGGCGACAGAGGATGAGATGGTTGGACGGCATCACCAACTCAATGGACATGAGTCTGAGTAAACTCTGGGAGTTGGTGATGGACAGGGAGGCCTGGCATGCTGCAGTCATGGGGTTGCAAAGAGTCAGATATGACTGAGCAACTGAACTGAACTAATTATGCAGAAATAGGTGAGAAATAACCAGGGAAGCACATTATGGATTTTGTGCTCCTGCCATGACCATTACAGATACATATAGTTTTGTAGATATACTTGTATTGTGGTTAAATTTTATTGCCATAAATGTTTGTATTTCTGTGATAGAATACAAGTAAAATTCTTTTTAGGGTTAATTTTTTCCTTCAATTTTTTTATTATAGCAAAATACACATAATGTAAAAAATACCATTTAAACTATTCTTAAGTATACAATTCAGTGGCATTACACACATTTATAATGTGTAACTATCACTCCAATCCATCTATATAATTCTTATCATCTAGTAAATTGAAACCCTATCCCCTTAAAAAAAAAATTACGCATTTGCTCCTATCTATCAGTCTCTGGTAATCACCATTCTACTATCTCTATGGTTTTGATTACTATTGCTGTTGCTGTTCAGTCACTCATTAGTTTTTGAGTACTTGCGACCCCATGGACTGTAGCACGCCAGGCTTCCCTGTCCTTAACTATCTCCCAGAGTTTGCTCAAACTCACCACTTATTTCGGGGAAGGCAATGGCACCCCACCCCAGTACTCTTGCCTGGAAAATCCAATGGACAGAGTAGCCTGGTGGGCTGCAGTCCATGGGGTCGCTAACAGTCGGACAGACTGAGCGACTTCACTTTCACTTTTCTCTTTCATGCATTGGAGAAGGAAATGGCAACCCACTCCAGTATTCTTGCCTGGAGAATCCCAGGGATGGGGGAGCCTGGTGGGCTGCCGTCTATGGGGTCACACAGAGTCGGACACGACTGAAGTGACTTAGCAGCAGCAGCACCACTCATTTGGTGATGCCATCCAACCATCTCATCCTCTGTCGCCCTCTTCTTCTGCCTTCAGTCTTCCTCATCAGACTATCACTTTGCCTTCTTGCATTTCTTTTTTTCTAGGATGGTTTTGGTCACCACCTCTTGTACAATGTTATGAACCTCTACCCACAGTTCTTCAGGCACTCTATCAGATCTAATCCCTTGAATCTATCCATTACCTTCACTGCGTAATAATACGGATTTTATTTAGGTCGTATCTGAAAGGCCTAGTAGTTTTCCCTACTTTCTTCAATTTAGGCCTGAATTTTGCAATAAGGAGCTCATGACCTGAGCCACAGTCAGCTCCCAGTCTTGTTTTTGCTGACTGTATAGGGCTTCTCCGTCTTCGGTCACAAAGAATATAATCAATCTGATTTCGGTGTTGAGCATCTGGTGATGTCCATAGTCATCTCTTGGGTCGTTGGAAGAGGGTGTTTGCTAAGAGCAATATGTTCTCTTGACAAAATTCTGTTACCCTTTGCCCTGCTTCATTTTGTATTTAAGGCCAAACTTGCCTGTTACTCCTGGTATCTCTTGACTTCCTGCTTTTGCATTCCAGTTCCCTATGATGAAAAGGACTTTTTTTTTTTTTATAATAATACGGATTTTATTTAGGTCGTATCTGAAAGGCCTAGTAGTTTTCCCTACTTTCTTCAATTTAGGCCTGAATTTTGCAATAAGGAGCTCATGACCTGAGCCACAGTCAGCTCCCAGTCTTGTTTTTGCTGACTGTATAGGGCTTCTCCGTCTTCGGTCACAAAGAATATAATCAATCTGATTTCGGTATTGAGCATCTGGTGATGTCCATAGTCATCTCTTGGGTCGTTGGAAGAGGGTGTTTGCTAAGAGCAATACGTTCTCTTGACAAAATTCTGTTAGCCTTTGCCCTGCTTCATTTTGTATTTAAGGCCAAACTTGCCTGTTACTCCTGGTATCTCTTGACTTCCTGCTTTTGCATTCCAGTTCCCTATGACGAAAAGGACTTTTTTTTTTTTTGGTGTTAGTTCCAGAAGGCCTTGTAGGTCTTCATGAAATGAAGTGAGGTGAAATGAAAGTCTGTCAGTCATGTCTGACTCTTTGCGACCCCATGGACTGTAGCCCACCAGGCTCCTCTGTCCATGGGCTTTTCCAGGTAAGAATATCGGAGTGGGCTGCCATTTCCTTTTCCAGGGAATCTTCTCGACACAAGGATCGAACCCACTTCTACTGCATTGCAGGCAGACTCTTTACCATTTGAACCACCAGGGAAGACCGTAGGTCTCCACAGAAATGTTAAACTTCAGCTTCTTCAGCTTTAGTGGTTTGGGCATAGGCTTGGATTAGACGTTGAATGGTCTGTCTTAGAAACAAACCAAGATCATCTTGTCGTTTTTGAGGCTGCACACAATTACTGCATTTCAGATTCTTTTGTTGACCATAGGCCTACTCCTAAGTACCTCATATGAATGGAATCACAGAGTGTTTTCATGCCTGGCCTACTTCACTTAAACATAATGTTCTCAAAGTTTATTTATGTTGCAGTGTACTGAAAAAATCTTCTTCCTTTTGAAAGCTGAATAATTCCCTTATATAGCATAAACCACTGGAGAAGGCAATGGCACCCCACTCCCGTACTCTTGCCTGGAAAATCCCATGGATGGAGGAGCCTGGTAGGCTGCAGTCCATGGGGTCGCTAAGAGACGGACATGACTGAGTGACTTCATTTTCCCTTTTCACTTTCATACATTGGAGAAGGAAATGGCAGCCCACTCTAGTGTTCTTGCCTGGAGAATCCCAGGGACGGGGGAGCCTGGTGGGCTGCCGTCTATGGGGTCGCACAGAGTCGGACATGACTGAAGTGACTTAGCAGCATAAACCACAATGTGTTTACAATTTCGTCCACTGATGGACACCTGGGCTGCCTCCTTGTCAGAGCCATTGTGAATAATGCTGTCATGAACCTGACACAAATGTCTCTTTGAGACTCTGGCTTTCGATCCGTTCAGGTAGTTATATTCCCTCTGTGAGATCATATGGTGATTCTATTTTTAATTTTTTGAAGAACTGTCACATTGTTTTCCACAGCAAGAGTACCAGTCTACATTCTAATTAACTCAATTATTCAGTTTCTCCATATCCTCACCAACATTCCTTGTTTCTGGTTTTTTGAAAGAAGACATCCTAATAGGAGGGAGGTACTTTTAGGATGAGTTTTAAAGGCCTTTCCATTTTGCATGAATGAATGAACAAAAATCCATTAAATTCAAACTTCATTCATTTACATATAATCAGTAGTGTGTCTATTTGGAAAACTACATTACATGGACATAGTTTTCACACTAAGATTAAACTGTTTTATTCACTAGGAACACAGTATGAAAGTGAAAACTGAAAGTGAAGTCACTCAGTTGCGTCCAACTCTTTGCGACCCCATGGACTGTAACCTACCAGGCTCCTCCGTCCATGGAATTTTCCAGGCAAGAATACTGGAGTGGGTTGCCATTTCCTTCTCTGGGGATGTTCCTGACCCGGGGATCGAACCTGGTCTCCCACATTGCAGGCAGAAGCTTTACCATCTGAGCTACCAGGGAAGCCCAAAACACAGTATAACTGGTAGTTAATATACTGCTCACAATTCTATACTGCCGACCAACAAATATATCCAGCTCTTTCTATAAAATTAATCAGGCATATTAGGAATACAGAAAGATTATTAGTAACGGTTTTCCCCTTAATGCTTATAGAAGAAATTCCTGGGAAGGCAATAATTCAAGCTGGTAAACAGAGACAATTATATCAGAAAAAGAGAGGCAATACAGTATATTTTTACAGAATTTAAATATATGGTCTTTGAGGTGGGGCTGTATCATATCAGATCTTAGTTCCCCAACCAGGGATCAAACCCTTGCCTTCTACAATGAAAGGGTAGAGTCCTTACCAACGGACTACCAGGGAATCCCTATATATATATATATGTATGTATTAAAGCCAATCTCTCAAAAAAATAATTCTTATGCTTATGGTTACTTTTCATGATAAACATACATGTGAAAACCAAATGGTTATGCTTTCTTCCTTGCTCCTGAACTTGCTCCTTTTGATTACAGTGACTAAAATATATAATTTATTGGAGAAAGGGATGACAGAGGACAAGATGGTTGGATAGCATCACCAATTCAAAGGACAGGAGTCTGAGCAAGCTCTGGAAGACTGGCATGCTCTAGTACTCGGACACAACTGAGCGACTGAACAATTCACTTCCTCCAATGATACACAACGTATTTTCTGTGTTAGCATACCTTAGTTAAGCCCAAGACATGAAAATGCTTTGGTTTGTAATTTACTTTTTCATTAATTTGATCTTTCATTATGGATGATTTTAACCATTTATCAGTTTTTTGCTTGGAGAAAAGTATACTATTTGTATGTTTCTTCAAGACCCTTGATAAAATGACTACCATTACCACCTCCCTACTCAAGAGTTGGTTACTGACTTGTATGTTATTTAAGTTCTTCCCTTTGTCTCTTGTTGTTGTTGTTTAGTCACTAAGTCATATCCAACTCTGCAACCACACGACTGTAGCCCTCCAGGCTCCTCCGGCCATGGGATTTCCCAGACAAGAATACTATAGTAGGTTGCCATTTCCTCCTCTAGGGCATTTTCCTGACCCAGGGATTGAACCTGCATCCTGCACTGGCAGGCAGATTCTTTACCACTGAGTCATCTGGGAAGCCCATTTTTCTCTTGTACTGCCCAGTTCTAAGGCTATTTACTTTCCTTTTTGTAATTAAAAACATTTCAAACACAGAGAAAAGTAAAAGAAAAATAATCAACACTTGTGGTGGCTATCTTCCACCTGAATTTAACAAATGTTAACATGTTGCTATAGCATCTTCAACATGTTTTAAAAACAGAAATAAAATCTTAGAGATAAAAGTCCCCTTTATGTCCCTCCCTGACACCTATAGGCCTGGAACTTAGAACACTAGTCCGCCTTCGCTCAGTCATTCCTCTTTCAGGACACAGTCTAAATTATAAACTACCCTACTACAGTCCACAATGATTCCTCTTTTCTCTAAATCCAACCCACTTTATTTCCAATACAGGCAAATCTTATTTTTTCTGTGAGTTCCCTCCAGCCTGAACTGATAATGGCCTGTGAGTAGGTAACATGCTGATTATGCTGCTGTGTATTAATACTCCTGTTGCTTCCTTGTCTTGAGACATTAGGTACATTATCTCAGTGGAGGTGACAGATAGTGAAATGTATAGTATGGTGCTAGTGAGAAGTGCACAGTTGGTAAAAAGATCTCTCTCTACCACACAACCTGCAGTTTAATAGCCTTAATTTAATTAATGGTTATACTCAGGGACTGGTCTATAAGAGAATTCATTTCCCTTAGGAACAATGTTATAGGCGGTTAAGTGTCTCTCTCTCTCTCCAGTCCTAAACTAGCAGGAGTAAAACACCTAACAACCTAGGACAAGAACCTGGGAAGGTCAGAGTAAAGAGAGATCTGGAGCTCTCAAACCCACAGATAATGAAGGACGGGGGAGTGAAGCTTAGTGGCTCAGGAGTCAGATGAGACACTGTACCTTTTGTCTCACATTCTTCTCTGTATGTGCCTTTTCTTCCTTTTCCACTCCTATACTTCTTCCAATCCTCAGCTAATTACTCCACCTCTTCCCCTCAACTTGCCCTGATGGAAGGGATGGAAGTTTTGGGTTCCCAAGAGATGATCTGTGCGCAGGTTCCACACAAAATAAAGAGGAAGGGAGTCTCGAATACTTAAGCTCTGGAAGTCAGAGACCTCTTGGGTTTGGGGTTCTCTTATTACATAGTTCACCTTGCTTTCTCATCTAGTCTGGAAGTCTGTCTGCCAGAGATCGCTCTATAAACACATAAAACCTGATTCAAATATTTCAGAAAATAACTTCATAAATGAGCAATTCATACCGTGTTAGACCTGAATAATCTTTCAAAGGTTATACAGTCCACTTACACCCCCGCCCCATATAGAGCAAGGAAATCTGTCAAGCGACTTTTAATCAGCTTTTAGTGCTATATACTACCTTACCTTTTCAAACTAACTTAAAATCACCTGAATTCCACCCTCACTGCATCCTACTCAACTAGCAGAGCTAGTTTTAATTTTTTTTTTAATCTGTTTTGCTTCATGCTGTGCTGAGTTAACCTCATCTTGGTAAACAAGAAAATGGTTCGTATTTGACAGGCTCAAGTTGCAGCAACTGCAGCTGGCCTGTGTGCAAACCAATTTTGTTCATTCTTTATCCTGGCAGGGAGTGCTGCCCTAGGATTGTTTGGGAACTAATCAGCATTAAACCTGTGTCAGAGAGGTTGCTGAAAGCAGCTCTAGAGCAAGGCCGCAGTAACAAGGCTGCAAGGAAAAGGATTAGGACAAATGCAGTGGCTGTGTAAAAATCTATTTGAAGAGCTCTGCTTTTGACAGAAAAACTGGCACCCAGCTTCTCTCCTGTACCATGGCAGTTCTGTGGAAACGACTCGGAAAGAGGTTGTAGAGAGAAAAAAAGATGCACCAAATCCACCCTGCTTCTTCCTTTCTGAGATGATAGGTGTGTGGTGATGAGCCAGAAAATCCTCCTTCAGATGGTAGCAAATGGAAAAGAAATAGTAAGGCATCCTCTGCCAGTTTCTGAGTTGAAAACACTCCATGGCTGTTCTCTGGGTATCTAGTGAGTCAGATGGCATGGTATTCTACAGGATGAACCAAGATACAAGAAACAGGAGACGTGCCTAACAAAGTCCAGAGTACATGTAAACCAACTCTTAGAACTCTGTCTAAAAACTAAGAAATTCCTCAACATCAAATGATCAAACATCAGAGTATTATTTTTTCTACTCACATCCATTGTGTACTAGAACATGAATGAGAACCAAGTGTACTTCATCTTTCACTCTCTTAAGCTAAACAATGCTTAATAGTTTCACAAGTACTCACCAAAGGAGGCTACTAGGCTTCCCTATATACCACCAGATCTGTGAGGCTAGTATAGAAGCCAAAACAGGATAGACCGTTTTTGTCTGATCACAGTAATTTGTGAACATATGGTTGCTTTTTGTGTGTCTCCTCACATAATTCTCATTAAATGACTAGGAAATCAGTAATCACAATAGATGTGCATGTAAAGACTGAGCTTTTTAAATAACAGCTTTATTGAGATATGTTTCATACATACTAACATTCATCCTTTTAAAGTATAAAATTCAGAGGTTTGTGGGATATGCACAGAGTTGTATAACCACTATCTAATTTTAGAACGTTTCATCATTAAAAAAAAAAAAAAAACACCACTGTACCTATGAGTAGACAAGAGTTTTTGACATAACAGCCATCCCTGTTAGCTATGAAAGTTTGTTACTGTGAGGGCATTTCTTGGCCTTGTCAACTGGAACATGGTAGGAAAAATTCTAAAGTGTTTAGACAACACCTGCTGCTGCTGCTGCTAAGTCACTTCAGTCGTGTCCAACTCTGTGTGACCCCGTAGACGGCAGCCCACCAGGCTCTGCCATCCCTGGGATTCTCCAGGCAAGAACATTGGAGTGGGTTGCCATTTCCTTCTCCAATGCATGAAAGTGAAAAGTAAAAGTGAAGTCACTGAGTCGTGTCCAACTCTCAGCGACTCCATGGACTGCAGCCTACCAGGCTCCTCCATCCATGGGATTTTCCAGGCAAGAGTACTGGAGTGGGGTGCCATTGCCTTCTCCAAGACAACACCTAAGAAGTCTCAAAAAATGTTTTTCAGATAAACCTTTTCTCTAGTCTAGTCTTATCCATGCATGAGCTTTGGAACTTTGTTGTAAAAATAATTTATTTGTAGAAGAGTGAATAAATATTATCTAACAATGGATTTCAAAATACACTGTGACCTCATCTGCAAAAGCCAGGTTCCTGCAGATACTCAAGTGGTGAGGTTCATATTAATAAAATAAATTAATAAAAATATGGTCTTACAGAGCTTTTCAACCTTGTTTCCCAAATATATGAAACTCATTTTGCATTACTGCAGTTTTCAGACCTATTACAAATTAAAATGAAACACTTTCTAGCCAAACAGCTAGCATAAATTAGGCAAGCAACTAAACTGAAATAAATTCAGTCAGCAATGAAACAGGTAAAAATACAATGTGAGCCATATGTGTAGCTTACAATTTTCTAGTAGCCACATTCTTGAAATAGTAAAAAGTAACAGGAAAAATTAATTGTACTGATATATTTTACTTAACCCAACGTATTCAACATATTGCTTTAACTTGCCATCAATACACAAGAACATTCTGCTGAGACACCAAGCCTCTGAAATCTGGTGAGTGTTTGCATCTATAGCATATCTCACTTTGCAATAGTCAAGTTTCAAGTGCTCAATAGCCATGTTTGGCTAAGTGCCCCCATACTCAGCACCACAACATTAGATTCCTGAAGTTAGCTTCTCTTTTAATTCAACCTAAGGAGTGCTGGACAGGGAGGCCTGGCGTGCTGCAATTCATGGGGTCGCAAAGAGTCGGACACGACTAAGCAACTGAACTGAACTGAAGGAGTGCCTTAGTTAAGGTATTTATCATCTCTTGCCCAGAGTATTCCAGTAGACTCCGAACTGGCCTCCTTGTTAATCTGGCCTCTGTACTGCTGTTATTATTCTAGTCTGATCGTTACAATCCTGGGCATGAAATCCTTCAGTGGCCCTTTAATGCTGAATAAAAAACCAAATGCCTTGTGTGTGTGCTAAGCTACTTCAGTTGTGTCGGACTCTTTGCAATGCTATGGACTGTAGCCTGCCAGGCTCCTCTGTCCATGGTATTCTCCAGGCAAGAATCCTGGAATGGGCTGCCATGTCCTCCTCCAAGGGATCTTCCGGACCCAGGGATTGAACCTGAGTTTCTTGTGTATCCTACAGGTGGGTTCTTTACCACTAGCGCCACCTGGGAAGCCCCAGATTCCTTAATTTGTACACCTGGTCCCTGACTACCTCTCCAGTTCTACTAACAACTCATCTTCCCTCCCACATTAGCTAGAGTGAATTACTTCTGTCACATTCTTACCCCTTTCTGCCTTTACAAATATTTTCACTCAGTTTAAGACATTCTCCCCTCAATCCCTGCCAAGTTAGCAAACATCTGCTCCTAGTTCAGTGATACAATCTCAGGGAAATGCTGCCAGGGAATGTTAGATGCACTTCACTAAACTTCCTTTTTCCAAAACTATCACGGTGTGCAATGAAGTCAAATTTTACAAGGCTTTGTCTATAACGTGATCACAGAAGGCTAAAATCAAGGTCAAAATACCTTTGGAAATTTCTCAGGATACCATGGCCTTACTGAGAACTGAAACTTGCTGTACTCTGCAGTCCTAAATGCACCTTTCTCTGGGAGTAAGGTAGATCTCCATTTCATAGATGAGGGAAATATCAAATAAGTTATGACTGGTATTACATTTTAATTAGTAAGGTTGATAATATTATTCTTGGTGTGCCCCATAATCATCAGCACTGCTTTTCCAACATCTCATTGAAAAAAAAAAATTACTGGATTACTACTATCCAAGGTAGCACAAGTGGTAAAAAAAAAAAAAAAACCCACTTGCCAATGTAGGAGACTTAAGAAGCACGGTTCAATCCCTAAATTGGGAAGATCCCCTGGAGGAGGGCATGGCAACCCACTCTGGTATTTCTCCCTGGAGGATCCCGTGGACAGAGGCGCCTGGAGGGCTACAGTCCATGGGGTCACAAAGAGTCAGACATGACTGAAGTGACTTAGCAGCAGCAGCAAGGAGGTTATATTCTCTTTAATCTTCTTGTTTCTATTTCATCTTATTCTAACTATTAAGATGGATATTGGAATGACTGATTCTTCTCGGTAAAGTATCTCTTTTTCCTCACAGATGTCTCCTCGTTCTCCCCATCTCTCCACCCCTTTTTAGGTCAAGGGAGGTGGTAGCCAAGTCCTGAGACTATTTTAAGTGTGTAAGGGCAAGTATAGCTAAATTTTTAAGACATCTTTATATCTCGAATGACTTACTGTATCTGTTCAGGTCTTACCAGGTCCCAGGAAAGCACCAATGACAAAAACATCTAAATACCTTTACATTTTTAGGGGAAAAGGGAGCAGGATCTCTTCAAGTAAACTTTAAATTTACTGCACGTGGCCTTGGCTCTCAGGACAACTGTGTGTCAGTCATTCTGAGGCAGAGAAAAGGATCAGGAGAGGCTAACGATGTCCAAAATCCCTGCTCCCAAGAAAACCACTTCTCTCAGATCTGGAATAAAGATCTGTGAAATTCCCAAGCCTTGTGATACAGAGGACAAATGCGGTGAATTCCCTGAGACTGCTTACCGTCCCTACAATAAGGAAGGTAAGATAAAGTTGAACTAATCTTGCAATTTTGGAGGATTTAGGAGGCTGGCAGGAGATGAGAAGGAGATTGCTTAGGCCATGCTGTTGCTGACCAGACACTGGCACTTCAGTGGGAAGGCAGTAGTCCCAGCATTATCTCTTAAAGCATTCCACCAAAGAAGAGTTCTTTTTGAGTTAATGTTTAGACATCTTTTAGTCTGTTTTGCCCCAGTTTTCATGAGAGTGTGCTCAATTGTGTCTGACTCTTTGGGACCCCATGTGCTGTAGCCTGTCAGGCTCCTCTGTCCTTGGGATTTCCCAGGCAAGAATACTGGAGTGGGTTGCCATTTCCTACCCCAGGGGATCTTCCCAATCCAGGGATCAAACCCAAATCTCCTGCATTAGCAGGTGGATTAGCATCACCTGGGAGGCCTGAATTTTATTGTTCATTTCCCTGAAATAAACATTTCCTTTATAAAGTAAGAGGAGAGGAGACATACAACACTGTGAATATATTAAATGCAACTAAATTGTGTACTTTTAAATGGTAAATGGTTACCTTTATGTTAGGAGAATTTTACCCAAATTTCTGAAAGTGAAAACAAGTACATGAGGAGACAAACACTGCAGGACTCCCAAGGCCATCCTCCTTTCCTTCACTGTTTGTACATGACACACTTGGCCCTATAATGTCACCCAGCATTTTATCCTGAATCCTAAGACTGCTCTGATGGGCTCTGAGAGAAAAGATTATAATGTCAGAATATTTAGTACCCAGGATGTGATTAAGCTCATTTTGTTCATCAGTAAAGTGGCATCATAACTTCTCTCTAGCATATTAAAGAAAATAAACCCTAATTAACATCTGGAATAGCTCAGGAAGCCTCCTTGTTGTTTTTTAAATGAAAGCTACTGAGTTTTTTTAATCATCTCTAATTTTGAATCATGTCTGAGAAACACTGGTAGCAGAGTATATGCAGTAGGGATAAATAAATGCATGAAATAAAAACAAATTAGAAAGATACTTAGAAATAAATATAGGGATAGCTTACAGATTATATTTTTAATGAAATCATCTTTTATTAGGGAATTCTAAACATCTTCTCCACTGTAATAAAATATCACAAAAAATGACCACCAAAAATTCTCCCTTTTCCTGAATGTGCACATGCTGCCTCTTCCATCAAAACAAGGGCTGTATTTTCCTCCCCTTGAATCTGGGCTGGCCCTGTGGTTTGCTTTAACCAGCAGAATGCGACAGAAGTGTCACTATGTCAGTTCTACACCTAGCCCTTAACAGTCCTGACAGCTCCTGTTTGTTCTCTCTTAGAATCAAGCTATCACATACAGAGGCTTGGGCTAAACTACTAAATAATAATGAGAGATGACATGGAGAAGCAGAAGCAGACCTCGCCTACAGCCATTACAGCCACCCAAATCAAGTGAGAGAAGCCACCCTGGGACATCAAGCCAAATAAGCAACCCCTGTAGGCACTGTGTGAAACAGAGAACCTGCCTAACTGACCCAGAAAACTGTGAGAAACAGCAAATCACTGGTGATTTAAGCCACTATGGGATAGCTTGTTACACAGTAATAGATAACCAGAAAATCCACATACCTCAACCAATTTTTTCTGGAACCCTAGATTTAGAAGTGGAATGGAATTTCTCCCAATAATAAATTGACCTATTACTCTGATGCCCAAAGAATCTTGAAACATCTAATTGAATATTTTATTAATTTTTAAAACCAAAAGTCCTTATATTTAACAAAGGACTTGTTTACCAGAATATTTAAAGAATCCCTATAATAATCAATAATTTTAAAAAGACAACCCATTTTAAAAAATGGACAAAAGAGCTGAACAAGAGAATAATTTTATATATACAAAAAGCCAATAAGCAAATGAAAAGGAGCTCAGCATCATTAGTCATTAGGGCTTCCCAGCTGGCTCAATGGTAAAGAATTAGCCTGCCAAGCAGGAGACATGGGTTCGATCCCTGGGTCGAAAAGATTCCCAGGGGGAGGAAATGGCAACCCACTCCAGTATTCTTGCCTGGAAAATCTCATGGACAGAGGAGCCTGGTGGGCTACCGTTCGTGGTGTAGCAAAGAGTCAGACAAGCCTGAGCATGCACACACACACAACGCACACAAAATACAAATTAAAACCACAATGAGTCTCCACACTGTTCTCCATAGTAGTTATACCAGTTTGCATTCTCACCAACAGTGTAAGAGGGTTCTCTTTTCTCCAGCATTTATTATTTGTAGACTTTCTGATGATGGCCATTCTGATGGGTGTGAGATGATACTTCACTGTGGTTTTGATTTGCATTTCTATAGTAATTACCACCACTACGCCTAGCCATCAACAGAAAACAGGGAACACAGCCCCACCCATTAACAGAAAATTGGTTTTAATATTTACTGAGCATGGCCCCGCCCATCAGGGGCAAGACCCAGATTCCCCCACAGCCAGTCCCTCCCATCAGGAAGCTTCCATAAGCCTTTTATCCTTATCCATCAGAGGGCATACAGAATGAAAACCACAAAAACAAGAAACTAAACAAACTGATCACATGGATCATAGCTTTCTCTAACTCAGTGAAACTATGAGAGATACTGTGTAGGGTCCAAGATGGAGGGGTCATCGTGGAGAGTTCTGACAAAACATGGTCCACTGGAGAAGGGAATGGAAAACCACTTCAGCTTTCTCGCCTTGAGAAACCCATGAGCAGTATGAAAAGGCAAAAAGATATGACACTGAAAGATGAACTCCCCAGGTCGGTAGGTGCCCAATATGCTACTGGAGAAGAGTGGAGAATAACTCCAGAAAGAATGAAGAAGCTGAACCAAAGCAAAAACAGCACCCAGCTGTGGATGAGACTGGTGATGGAAGTAAAGTCTGATGCTGTAAAGAACAATATTGCATAGAAACCTAGAATGTTAGGTCCACTAAGCAAGATAAATTTAAAGTGGTCCAAAAAGAGTTGGCAAGAATGAACATCACCATTTTATGAATCAGCAACTAAAATAGACTAGAATGGGCAAATTTAATTCAGATGACCGTTATATCTACTCCTGCAGTAAAGAATCCCTTAGAAGAGATGGAGTACCCTCACAGTCAACAAGAGTCTGAAATGCAGTTCTTGGGTGCAACCTCAAAATGACAGAATGATCTCTGTTTGTTTCCAAGGCAAACCATTCAATATCACAATAATCCAAGTCTATGCCCCAACCACTGGTGTCAAAGTTTACTTGAACAGTTCTATGAAGACCTAAAAGACCTTCTAGAACTAATATCAAAAAACAGATGTCCTTTTCATCATAGGGGACTGGAATGCAAAAGTAGTAAGTCAAGAAAGTCAAGATATATCTGGAGTATCAGGCAAGTTTGGCCTTGGAGTACAGAAGAAGCACAGCAAAGGCTAACAGAGTTTTGCCAAGATAATACGCTGGTCATAGCAAACACCCTCTTGAAACAACACAAGAGAAGACTCTACACATGGATATCACCAGATGGTCAACACCAGAATCACACTGATTATATTCTTTGCAGCTGAAGATGGAGAAGCTCTATATAGTCAGCAAGAACAGACAAGGAGTTGACTGTGGCTCAGCTCATGAATCCCTTATTGCCAAATTCAGACTTCAATTGAAAATAGTAGGGAAAACCACTAGACCATTCAGGTATGACCTAAATAAAATCCCTTACAATTATACAGTGGAAATGACAAATAGAATCAAGGGATGAGATCTGATAGACAGAGTGCACGAAGAACTATGGATAGAAGTCAGTCTATGTTCGATGCAGGATGCAGGATGCTTGGGGCTGGTGTATGGGGATGATCCGGAGGGATGATGTGGGGTGGAAGGTGGGAGGGGGGGTTCATGTTTGGGAGTTCATGTATACCCGTGACAGATTCATGTCAATGTATGCCAAAACCAATACAGTACTGTAAAGTAAAATAAAGTAAAAAAATAAATAAATTAAATAAATAAATGAATAAAAATCAATCAATAAAAAAAAAAGAAGTTTGTAACATACTGTACGGGGAGTCTGTGATCAAAACTATCCATAAGAAAAAGAAATGCAAAAAGGCAAAATGGTTATCTGAGGAGGCTTTAAAAGTAGCTGAGAAAAGAAGAGAAGTAAAAGGCAAAGGAGAAAAGGAAAGGTATATCCATCTGAAAGCAGAGTTCCAAAGAATCCAAGGAGAGATAAGAAAGCCTTTCTAAGATGGTAACGATGATCTTATATGCGAGACAGCAAAAGAGATATAGATGTAAAGTACAGTCTTTTGGACTCTGTGAGAGAAGGCGAGGGTGGGATGATTTGAGAGAACAGCATTGAAACATGTATATTATCATATGTGAAACAGATCACCAGTCTAGGTTTGATGCATGAGACAGGGTGCTCAGGGCTGGTGCACTGGGATGACCCTGAGGGATGAGATGAGGAGGGTGGTGGAAGGGGGGTTCAGGATGGGGAACATATGTACACCCATGGCTAATTCATGTCAATGTATGGCAAAAACCACTACAATATTGTAAAGTAATTAGCCTCCAATTAAATTAAAAAAAATTTTTTTTTAAAAGAAAGCCTTTCTAAGTGATCAGTGCAAAGAAATAGAAGAAAACCATACAATGGGAAAGGCTAGAGATCTCTTCAAGAAAATCAGAGATACCAAAGGAACATTTCATAGAAAGATGGCCACGAAAAAGGACAGAAACAGTATGGATTTAACAGAAACAGAAGATATTAAGAAAAGGTGGCAAGAATACACAGAAGAACTATACAAAAAAGTTCTTAATGGCCCAGATAATCACGATGGTGTGATCACTCACCTAGAGCCAGACATCCTCAAGTGTGAAGTCAAGTGGGGCTTAGGAAGCATCACTACAAACAAAGCTAGAGGAGATGATGGAATTCCAGTTGAGCTATTTCAAATCCTAAAAGATGATGCGTGAAAGTGCTGCACTCAATATGCCAGCATATTTGGAAAACTCACCAGTGGTGGTATGACTGGGAAAGGTCAGTTTTCATTCCAATCCCAAAGAAAGGCAATGCCAAAGAATGTTCAAATTACCACACAATTGCACTCATCTCACATGCTAGCAAAGTAATGCTCAAAATTCTCCAAGCTAGGCTTCAATAGTACATGAACTGAGAACTTTCAGATGTTCAAGCTGGGTTTAGAAAAGGCAGAGGATCTAACTGCCAATATCTGCTGGATCACAGAAAAAGCGAGAGTTCCAGAAAAACATCTACTTCTGTTTTACTGACTATGCCAAAGCCTTTGACTGTGTGGATCACAACAAACTGTGGGAAATTCCTCAAGAGGTGGGAATACCAGACCACCTTACCTGCCTCCTGAGATATCTGTATGCAGGCCAAGAAGCAACCATTAGAACTCGACATGGAACAAAGCACTGGTTCAAAATTGGGAAAGGAGTACGTCAAGGCTGTATATTGTCACCCTGCTTATTCAACTTATATGCAGAGTACATCATGAGAAACACTGGGCTGGAAGAAGCACAAGCTGGATTCAAGATTGCTGGGAGAAATATCAATAACCACAGATACACAGATGACATCATCCTTATGGCAAAAAGCAAAGAGGAACTAAAAAGCCTCTTGATGAAAGTGAAAGAGGAGAGTGAAAAAGTTGGCTTAAAACTCAACATTCAAGAAACTAAATCATGGCATCCAGTCCCATCACTTCATGGCAAACAGATTGGGGAAACAATGGAAACAGTGAGAGACTTATTTTGGGGGGCTCCAAAATCACTGTGGATGGTGACTACAGCCATGAAATTAATAGTTGCTTGCTGCTTGGAAGAAAAGCTATAACCAGCTTAGACAGCATATTCAAAAGCAGAGACATTATTTGCTGACAAAGTTCTGCCTAGTCAGAGCTATGGTTTTTCCAGTAGTCATGTATGGATGTGAGAGTTGGACCATAAAGAAAGTTGAGAAAAAATTGATGCTTTTGAAATGTGGTGTGGGAGAAGACTCTTAAGAGTCCCTTGGGTTGCAAGGAGATCAAACCAGTCAATCCTAAAGGAAATCAACCCTGAATATTCATTGGAAGGACTGATGTTGAAGCTATAGCTTCAATACTTTGGCCATTTGATGCGAAGTGCTGACTCACTGCAAAAGACCCTGATTATGGGAAAGATTGAAGGCAGGAGGAGACGGGCACAAGAGAGGATGAGATGGTTGGATGGCATCATGGACATGATAGACATGAGTCTGAGCAAGCTCCAGGAGTTGGTGATTGACAGGGAATCCTGGTGCATTGCAGTCCATGGGGTGGCAAAGACTCACATGACTGGGTGACTGAACTGAACTGAACTGACGATATAGTATCTGCTTGCCATCAAAGTTAAAAATTAAATGGGGAGATAAAAAGTCACTTTTTCTCCTTAATGTCCAAAGACCTATAATAGTTTAAAAGATAAATGACTGATGAAGAATATTAATTCAGTGGAAGACTGAAACAGGAGATTACAGGGCCTAGATTAGGATGAATTTGGCTTATCTAGATAAACCAGTCTCATGCTTCAAACAAAAATTTATTTTTTTTACATCCCTAAAATAAGTTATTAAACTTCTGTTCCAGTGACCTCATGAAACAATTCATTCTATTTTTCTATTTTTTAAGTCCTAATAATTAGAAAAAAGCTAAGATACAATCTGCTTTTCTACCATTTATATTCTCTAATTCCAGTTCAGTTCTAGAGCTAATGAGATCCACATTCTCTTCTGTATCATTAGGCCTCAAATTTGGTTGATCAGTTCAGTTCAGTTCAGTCGCTCAGTCGTGTCCGACTCTTTGCGACCCCATGAATCGCACCACGCCAGGCCTCCCTCTCCATCACCAACTCCCGGAGTTCACCCAGACTCGCATCCATCGAGTCAGTGATGCCATCCAGCCATCTCATCCTCGGTCGTCCTCTTTTCCTCCTGCCCCCAACCTGATTTCCTCTTGTAAGGAAGCACACCCTATTCATTTTCAGTTCAGTTCAGTCACTCAGTCGTGTCCGACTCTTTGCAACCCCATGAACTGCAGCACACCAGGCCTCCCTGTTCATCACCAACTCCCGGAGTTCACTCAGACTCACGTCCATCGAGTCAGTGATGTCATCCAGCCATCTCATCCTCGGTCGTCCCCTTCTCCTCCTGCCCCCAATCCCTCCCAGCATCAGAGTCTTTTCCAATGAGTCAACTCTTCGCATGAGGTGGCCAAAGTACTGGAGTTTCAGCTTTAGCATCAGTCCTTCCAAAGAAATCCCAGGGTTGATCTCCTTCAGAATGGACTGGTTGGATCTCCTTGCAGTCCAAGGGACTCTCAAGAGTCTTCTCCAACACCACAGTTCAAAAGCATCGATTCTTCGGCGCTCAGCTTTCTTCACAGTCCAACTTTCACATCCATACATGACCACAGGAAAAACCATAGCCTTGACTAGGCGGACCTTAGTCGGCAAAGTAATGTCTCTGCTTTTGAATATACTATCCAGGTTGGTCATAACTTTTCTTCCAAGGAGTAAGCGTCTTTTAATTTCATGGCTGCAGTCACCATCTGCAGTGATTTTGGAGCCCAAAAAAATAAAGTCTGACACTGTTTCCACTGTTTCCCCATCTATTTCCCATGAAGTGATGGGACCGGATGCCATGATCTTCGTTTTCTGAATGTTGAGCTTTAAGCCAACTTTTTCGCTCTCCTCCTTCACTTTCATCAAGAGGCTTTTTAGCTCCTCCTCACTTTCTGCCATAAGGGTGGTGTCATCAGCATATCTGAGGTTATTGATATTTCTCCCGGCAATCTTGATTCCAGCTTGTGTTTCTTCCAGTCCAGCGTTTCTCATGATGTACTCTGCATATAAGTTAAATAAGCAGGGAGACAATATACAGCCTTGACGTACTCCTTTTCCTATTTGGAACCAGTCTGTTGTTCCATGTCCAGTTCTAACTGTTGCTTCCTGACCTGCATACAGATTTCTCAAGAGGCAGGTTAGGTGGTCTGGTATTCCCATCTCTTTCAGAATTTTCCACAGTTTATTGTGATCCACACAGTCAAAGGCTTTGGCATAGTCAATAAAGCAGAAATAGATGTTTTTCTGGAACTCTCTTGCTTTTTCCATGATCCAGCGGATGTTGGCAATTTGATCTCTGGTTCCTCTGCCTGTTCTAAAACCAGCTTGAACATCAGGGAGTTCACGGTTCACATATTGCTGAAGCCTGGCTTGGAGAATTTTGAGCATTACTTTACTAGCGTGTGAGATGAGTGCAATTGTGCGGTAGTTTGAGCATTCTTTGGCATTGCCTTTCTTTGGAATTGGAATGAAAACTGACCTTTTCCAGTCCTGTGGCCACTGCTGAGTTTTCCAAATTTGCTGGCATATTGAGTGCAGCACTTTCACAGCATCATCTTCCAGGATTTGAAACAGCTCAACTGGAATTCCATCACCTCCACTAGCTTTGTTCTTAGTGATGCTTTCTAAGGCCCACTTGACTTCACATTCCAAGATGTCTGGCTCTAGATTAGTGATCACATCCTCATGATTATCTGGGTCGTGAAGATCTTTTCTGTACAGTTCTTCTGTGTATTCTTGCCACCTCTTCTTAATATCTTCTGCTTCTGTTAGGTCCATACCATTTCTATCCTTTATCGAGCCCATCTTTGCATGAAATGTTCCCTTGGTATCTCCAATTCTCTTGAAGAGATCTCTAGTCTTTCCCATTCTGTTGTTTTCCTCTATCTCTTTGCATTGATTGCTGAAGAAGGCTTTCTTATCTCTTCTTGCTATTCTTTGGAACTCTGCATTCAGATGCTTATATCTTTTCTTTTCTCCTTTGCTTTTCGCCTCTCTTCTTTTCAGTGCTATTTGTAAGGCTTCTCCAGACAGCCATTTTGCTTTTTTGCATTTCTTTTCCATGGGGATGGTCTTGATCCCTGTCTCCTGTACAATGTCACGAACCTCATTCCATAGTTCATCAGGAACTCTATCTATCAGATCTAGGCCCTTAAATCTATTTCTCACTTCCACTGTATAATCATAAAGGATTTGATTTAGGTCATACCTGAATGGTCTAGCGGTTTTCCCTACTTTCTTCAATTTAAGTCTGAATTTGGAAATAAGGAGTTCATGATCTGAGCCACAGTCAGCTCCTGGATCAGAGTGGATACTTCTAAATTATCCATTTGAGAGCCATGAAGGTCTTTATCCTGACCTGACAGAGAATTACTTTACTCAGGTTATATTTACAAAAGACTATATAATAACAAAAGTGCATACTTTACAATATTGAATGGAAAAAAAACACACTAAAAGGATTTAACAAGTTGAAAAACTATATAAAATCACACTAAAAACAAAAAATCACATTAAAACCAGACATACAAAGAAATATTAACAATGGTTGCACCTGGGGTTTACACTTCTAAATCTTTTTTTTCTAGTTTTTGTTATTAACAGCAAAATTTGTGTTTTTAAAGTATTTATTTTCAAAGTATAAACTATATTATGACCTATATAATAACTAATCTAGATAGTTGTTTATCTCATATGAAAATGTTATTTCCTAAATAGGGTACCATTTTATAACTATTTTCTGATCATTTTCTTGAAATCCTACCAAAACAAAGCTCTCATATTCTTTCTCCATTTTGTTTTCAACTCCTCCCTGAAAAATTAGTGGGAATCAAGTTTTTTAAAAATCACTCTAGCTTTAAAAGCAACATTATAACCCCATATCTAAAAGCCCCTGGATTTGTGGGAAACATTTGTTGAATGTGTACTTCCTGTACACTAATTTAAGTATCTTTGTTCTATTAAAAAAATACAATATTTGACTGATATATCCAACCATAGCAACCAAAATTTATTCTGAGTTTACAGTTTGCAAAGTCAATTTCCAAAAATATCATTTTAACACACTGAAGTTTAGTTGGCAGAAGCATATTTGCAATGTTTAAAAGAAACAAACAGCCTAAGACTTGCACATGGAAAATGGCAGCTCTGAGTCCTTTCTTTCCAGCAAATGTGCTTCATTAGCTACTGTGCTTTTTTTCCTTCAAAGAGCTTCTCTCAGGTCACTGCCACTGTTGTTTCATATTAGACAAGTTAGTACTGAGAAATGGTGCCTAAAGCTTTACATATATGAATGTATTTATATCATCAGCCTGTGATCCTGGCAAATTCAAATTTATTATTGCTTGTGTTTTCTTTCTTTTTTAAAAATAAATTTTCATACATTCACATAAGGACAGAGAGTAAGGGAAAAGTATAATTAACCCCTATGTACCGGTCATCCAGCTTCAACAATTACCAACATCTGTTATTCTGGTTTTATCTGTTCCCTATGTCCCACCCTCGCAACTTTTTAAGGGAAGGAGTGAATACTGGACTACTTGAAAACAAATCTTGGACATGATCAGAAGAAAATCTTTCATTAGCAAACTTAAAATTTGTAAAGATACATGTCTTCTTTCACTTAAAGCTAACAATATTAAAAACACTTACATTGGGAACTTCCCGGTGGTCTTGTGGTTAAGATCCCTGCTTTCACTTTCACTGCAGGGGGCTTGGGTTTGATCCCTGCTGTGTGGCATGGCCAAAAAAAATATTATAATGTTAAGATATTAAACCATCTCTATTATAGCTTCCCAGGAGGTGCTGGTGGTAAAGAATCTACCTACCAATGCAGGCAATGAAACAGATGTGTGTTTCACCCTTGGGTTGGGAAAATCCCCAGGAACAGGAAATGGCGACTCACTCCAGTATTCTTGCCTGGAAAATTCCATGGTCTGAGGAGCCTGGCGGGCTATGGTCCAGGGGGTCACAGAGAGTCGAACACGACTGAGTATGCACACTACTATAGCCTCAGTTTGACTTTTGGAGCTAGAAGAAACACATATTTATTATATATTCCTTGCTACTGAAATAGACTTGGGCCAGAAGCAATGGCGTTACCTAGGAGCTTGTTCAAAAGGCAGAACTTCAGACCCAGCCCAGAACTACTGAACTGACTCTGTCCCCAAGACAGGCATGCTCACTGAACTGCTCAGTTGAGAAAACTGGGGCCGAGAGAGATCAAGTAAGTCTCCCCACAGGAGTAATACCCAGAATATCTGATTCTGAGATCAGGTTTTTTTTTTTCTTACATGACATACTGCCTCTCAACAAACCTGATTCCCATCACAAGACCTTCTGAGGCTTTCACATCCTTCTGGAAATTAATTCAATTAACAAGTAAGTGAATTTCCCATAGTATAGGTTTTTTAAATTCATAAAAGCCTGACATTTTCTCAAATACTATATAATATGCTACAGTAAAATCTGTAAATTAATCAAACTTCCTCCTTCTTTGTGTAAAAGAATGGACCTTTTCAGCAAGAGTGCCCTCAAGGGAACCAATTTAATTAATTTACGGTTATGTATTTTTGAAAGGTCAGTACTACAGTTTCCTTATGCAGAGAATATATTATTGGGTGCAACTGAAAACTTAAGCCTTTCATCATAGGATCAATAAGCACAGTACTGAAAGCCAAACTCATTTTCTAATGTGGCTTCAGTAAGAAAATTCAGAAATGAGTTAAAATGGATCCTCCTCTCACATCAGCAATGAAAACCAAGTCTCCTCATTACACTAAAAAGGCACCAACTTCTTTTTCTTCACTCTAAGAAAAGGAATTATAATTTTGAAAGTTGTGCACAAAACCTAAGATTATTAAAATTATTTTAGAAGACAAATACTAATTAATGTTATCTATGTATTTCTTTAAAAAATTTTTTTTGGCCAAATGAGTTTCTTTAAGAGGTCCCTCTTAATTTTCAGAGAGAACTTTACAGCACCTGGAAATTCCAGAGCTTTTGCAGGACACTATTAAGAAATCCATCTTCTACAGAATAAAGAGATTCTGAAACCTTCAGTGGAATGTTTTTTCTTAACAAAATAAATAGTGGAGGATTAAAAAAAATGTCAAAACCATTAATATTCCTTCAAGAATACAGGTAAAAAATAATACTAGTAAACAAGTATAGCCTTTATAAAGGGCAGTTTGGCAAAATACATTAAAAAATAAAATATATATATACCACTGGACCCAGTAACTTCCCCCTTAGGAAAATGACCTAAAGAAATAATTTAAAACTGTGCAAAGATTTTCCTACTAGGCAGTTTCATGCAATACTGTTTTTNGCAGGTAAAAAATAATACTAGTAAACAAGTATAGCCTTTATAAAGGGCAGTTTGGCAAAATACATTAAAAAATAAAATATATATATACCACTGGACCCAGTAACTTCCCCCTTAGGAAAATGACCTAAAGAAATAATTTAAAACTGTGCAAAGATTTTCCTACTAGGCAGTTTCATGCAATACTGTTTTTCTTTTAACTGGAGGATAATTGCTTTACAATGCTGTAAGCAATTGTGCGGGCTTCTCTCGTACAACAACATGAATTAGCCATAAGTATACATGTATCGCCTCCCTCTTGAGTTTCTCTCCCACTCCACCCCACAATACTGTTTATAAATAAAAAATTCAAAACAACCTAAGTAGCTATCGGAAGGTAATATGTAAATAAATAAGTGCATCATAAAATATATTTTGTTTTTCAGTCACTCAGTCATGTCCAACTCTGTGACCCCATGGACTGCAGCATGCCAGGCTTCCCTGCCCTTCACCATCTCCTGGAGTTTGCTCAAACTCACTTCCATTGAGCTGGTGATGCCATCCAACCATCTCAGTAGATGGATAAAACACATGGTATTCTACTATTAAAAGAACAGTGTTAGTTGCTCACTTGTGTCTGACTCGTGCAACCCATGATAGGAACCCTGTAGCCTATCAGGTTCCTCTGTCCATGAAATTTCCCAGGCAAGATACTGGAGTGGGTTGTTATTTCTCGATCTTTCTGACCCTGGGATTGAACTTGCATCTCTTGCATCTCCTGCACTGACAGGCATATTCTTTACCACTAGTGCCACCTGGGAAGCCCTCCCACTGTTTTCATATAATGAAAAAAACATTATGAAAATATATTAAATGACACATTTAAATCATATAATATTAAAGTTACTATTCATATTAAATAATTTATTATAATGTTGTATCTTCATGTATAGAGAGTAGAGATATGATGTCCAACAAAATGTATCAGTAGTTATCTCCTCAACTGATGGGCTGCTTTTCACTTTTATCTCCTTTATATTTCCCTGTACTGCTTGAATTTCCTATAAACCATATGTAATATATTTATAATCAGTTTAAAAATACTATTCTCTTTTTTTTGGCCGCACCACGAGGCATGCAGAACTTTCCAGACCAAGACTGAACCCAGACCCCCTGCAGTGGAAGCACAGAGTCTTAAACACTGGACCACCAGTGAAGTTCAATATATTCATTTTTAAAGGCAAAAAGTAGAAGTGCAAATTCAAGGCTTAGAGTGAATAAGGAAGTTTAACAATGGAAAAAAATAAGAAAAGCACAAAGCCCTCCCCACCTCTCTACTACATTTCAGGTCTCTTGGGCGGTAGGGAAAAGGAGAAATGAGAAAAACAACTGAAAGAGTGGGAACAATGAGCAACCTGTTTCACCAGAGTGATGCTCACCACTTTTACCACAGCAGAAGCAGCACAAGGGAAGCTGCTTTTAAGCCCAGCACCCCATCCAAAACAAACCCAACCACAGAGACCAGTCTCAGGAGCTCACCATCACGATAATCTAGCTTTGGTTATCCTCAGACACTGAACCTGTTCTAAAGTTATATGGAAACATATCACAAAGCTTTACTGTGATATTTACAGCAAAATTATAGAAAATGTATTTTCAGTAACTCCTCATAAAGGACAGTTCCAAATTTCTTCACATACAATGTATCAATGGGGCTGCCCTAGTGGCTCAGCGGCAAAGAATTTGCCTGCAGCGCAAGAGATGCAGGTTCAATCCCTGGGTTGGAAAGATCCCCTGGAAGAGAACATGGCAACCCACCCCAGTATTTTTGCTGAGAAAATCCCATGGACAGAGGAGTCAGGCGGGCTACGGTCCATGGGGTTACAGAGAGTTGGACACACATAAGCGAGCTTCTCTCTCCCTCTTCTTTTTCTTTTTCCTGGGCTTGGAACAAAAAACAATTGCAATGATACCATTTCACAAAGATTACTGCAGTGAAAGTGAAAGAATAGCAAAAGAAAACTGAACCCCAGCTTTTTGATCTATGGAGACTTACAGATGTCCAAAATCAGACAGAAAGTTTTCCTTGCTGCTGCTGCTGCTGCTAAGTCGCTTCAGTCGTGTCCGACTCTGTGCGACCCCATAGATACATCTCAAGGAGTACATGCAAGGCCTTTTTTCAGTCTGCCCCATTGCTATTCTTCTGATTATGAGTGGAGGCATTCTGAATTGACTCTCTTAAAAGGTTTTCAGAGCATCAGGCAACAACACAAGGGTAAGAATAGTTGTAAGCAGTTTGTTTGCATTAAATAGATTATAGCAGCAAACTCCAGGAGATACTGGAGAACAACTGTTCACAGGGTTGCAAAGAATCAAACGCGACTTGCTGCTGCTGCTGCTAAGTCACTTCAGTCATGTCCGACTCTGTGCGACCCCATAGATGGCAGCCCACAAGGCTCCTCCGTCCCTGGGATTCTCCAGGCAAGAACATTGGAGTGGGTTGCCATTTCCTTCTCCAATGCAGGAAAGTGAAAAGTGAAAGTGAAGTCGCTCAGTCATGTCTGACTCGTAGCGACCCCATGGACTGCAGCCTACCAGGCTCCTCTGCCCAGGGGGTTTTCCAGGCAAGAGTGCTGGAGTGGGTTGCCATTGCCTTCTCCGAGATGCGACTTAGCAACTGAACAACAACAGGTTAACACTGTATAGCCAACTTGCATAAATATCTCTTTATGGAGTGTCCATGAGAATTCATTTTGTTCATGGCAAGCAACATGACAGAGATGCTCAGAGTCAGGAGACCAGATTCCAGTTCAAGATCTGCTCTGGACGTTGTGTGTCATCTTGGGCAAGCCATTATCTCCTCTGAGTCCGTTTCATCTATTAAAAAGATAGATGATCTCTTAAGGTTTCTTACATCTCTAAACTTTTCTAGTTCAATATATATTTGCATATATTTGATTCTACTTAAAATTATCTCTTTTTCTTGGAAAATTAGTGATACTTCTATAGAGATTAAAATCACACAAAATTATGTAAATCCAGATATAAGATTTATTGATTCCAATTGAGATACATCATCTACATAGTGTGAACACATGTAGGTAATGATGACTTAGACTTTTAGCATGATTTGGAAAAATGTAGGATGGTTTCTGGTACAAACAGGGTTCACATAGCTGCACTGGAATTCCTTGCTTCTGCATCACAGAGCTGAAGTTGGGACAGGCTTGTGGGTCCATGAGAGCTTCAGAGACTGTATAAGATTTTGGCTATGTGGTTCTTGGTCTGCAGCTGAAAGCTGGGCAGTTAAGAACCATGCTAGCCAAGAAGGTGGTAAATGACTTACTTTAATATATCGAAATGCAGTATACAGATAAGCTAGTTAAGCCACCAGAGTTTGACAGGACTTTGTAAATAAACTGGCAAAGATTTATATGAGCCACTCTGGCTGCAGTGTGTACCTGGTGGGTTTTCAGCAGGCTTTGATGTCAGGGGACTTCACTGTGGTTTAATATTTTTTTTTTTGTCTTTTTTTTTTTCAAAATTTTTTTCTTTCTTTATTTGAACGCCCAAACATGAACCCCCCCACCTTCCACCCCACATCATCCCTCCGGATCATCCCCATGCACCAGCCCCAAGCATCCTGTATCCTGCATCGAACACAGACTGGCGATTCGTTTCTTATATGATAGTATACATATTTCAATGCTATTCTCCCAAATCATCCCACCCTCTACCTCTCGCTCTCCCTCAGAGTCCAAAAATCCACTCTACACATCTGTATCTCTTTTGCTGTCTTGCATACAGGGTCCTCATTACCATCTTTCTAAATTCCATATATATGTGTCAGTATACTGTATTGGTGTTTTTCTTTCTGGCTTACTTCACTCTGTATAATCGGTTCCAGTTTCATCCATCTCATTAGAACTGATTCAAATGTATTCTTTTTAATGGCTGAGTAATACTCCATTGTGTATATGNTTCTCCAGGCAAGAACATTGGAGTGGGTTGCCATTTCCTTCTCCAATGCAGGAAAGTGAAAAGTGAAAGTGAAGTCGCTCAGTCATGTCTGACTCATAGCGACCCCATGGACTGCAGCCTACCAGGCTCCTCTGCCCATGGGATTTTCCAGGCAAGAGTGCTGGAGTGGGTTGCCATTGTCTTCTCCAAACGTTTTCCTTAGAACTTTTAAATTTTAGGTAAAAGATCCAAATTACTCTCTTCCCTAGACTTTCCGTTTGTATCCAAGTGTTAAAAACTTATTTTCAAAGTTTATTCTGACTTTGGAAATAAAACTGGGCATTTTACTAAAACTTCTTTGAACCCATGACTTCATGAATAAAAGAAAAATACTTCCAGTGATTTTGTACAGTACTCTAAATTACCTCCCCTCTGCTTCCCTCCTCCTAAAGGACTGGCTTAATTATAGAAGTAAAGCCCCCAAACCAATCAGCCTAATGACTAAGAATTGACTACACATCCATTTAGCAATTGAAAAGTTTTAGTATTTGAAAATCTGTGATTCTTCAAACTAGAAACCTCATGAATATGGTCTGTTACTGATTTTTATTAACAAATGCAACGAACACAATTTCATTCCTCATTAGGAGTGATTAAAGACACTTACCTGCCAACTTAATCAGCATTGTTGAAGCATTATCTGTGAGGAGAGGAAAAAAAGTCTTCCCAAATATCACATGTTCAATCACCAAATATACCTTCATTCAATGGTAAGTATGTCATTTAGAACAGAAGTTTTAACAACAGGTGAAAAACAAAAAGCAAACTATATATCATTTTAATACTGATAATCCTTATTACTGAGTGAAGGAAAAATAATCAGTCTCCAGCCCATCTTAGCTAAACAATTAGTAGAGGAAATGAACTGATGGCAAGTCAAGCTATGCTCCGTAAGATACTTTTCCTCAACAAATTCAAAGACAAGCTCAAGAACTGGACACAGAATGGAAGAAGAGGGAAGAAAGAAGGACATGGTCTTCTAAGCCACATAATAGTTCATAATCAGGTCCACTCAACTCACTAAAATTATCAGTAAGAATTTTCCAGCTGCTAGATCAGCTACTTTCTATCATTCATTATGAATACTGCTTAAGTAATCCTCCACGCTAAGCTTCAACAGTACATGAACCAAGAACTTACAGATTTTCAAGCTGGATTTAGAAAAGGCAGAGGAACCAGAGATCAAATTGCCAACATCCACTGGATCATCGAAAAAGCAAGAGAGTTACAGAAAAACATCTACTTCTGCTTTATTGACTATGCCAAAGCCTTTGACTGTGTGTATCACAACAAACCGTGGAAAATTCTTCAAGAGATGAGAATACCAGCCCACCTTACCTGCTTCCAGAGATATCTGCATGCAGGCCAAGAAGCAACTGTTAGATAACTGGACATGGAACAACAGACTGGTTCAAAATTGGGGAAGGAGTATGTCAAGGCTGTATATTGTCACCCTGCTTAATTTACTTATATGGAAAGTACATCAAGCTAAATGCTGGGCTGGAAGCACAAGCTGAAATCAAGATTGCCAGGAGAAATACCAACAACCTTAGATATGCAGATGACACCACCCTGATGGCAGAAAGAGAAAAGGAACTAAAGAGCCTCTTGATGAAAACGAAAGAGGAGAGTGAAAAAGTTTGCTTAATACTCATCATTCAAAAAACTAAGATCATGGCATCCAGGCCCATCACTTTATGGCAAATAGATGGGGAAACAATGGAAACAGTGACAGACTTTATTTTCTTGGGCTCTAAAATCACTGCAGATGCTGACTGCAGCCATGAAATTAAAAGATGCTTGCTCTTTGGAAGAAAAGCTATGACAAACCTAGACAGCATATTCAAAAGCAGAGACATTACTTTAACCACAAAGGCCCGTCTAGTAAAAGCTATCAGTAGTCATGTATGCATCTGAGAGTTGGACCATAAAGAGGCCTGAGTGCTGAAGAATTGATGTTTTTGAAATGGGGTGTTCGAGAAGACTCTTGAGAATCCCTTGTTCTACAAGATCAAACCAGTCAATCCTAAAGGAAATCAGGCTGGAATATTCATTGGAAGTAATGATGTTGAAGCTGAAGTTCCAATACTTCGGCCACCTGATGCAAAGAACTGAATTACTGGAAAAGACCCTGATGCTGGGAAAGACTGAAGGCAGGAGAAGGGAAAGACAGAGGGTGAAGTGGTTGGATGGCATCACTGACTCGATGCACATGAGTTTGAGCAAGCTCCGGGAGTTGGTGATGGACAGGGAAGCCTGGCATACTGCAGTCCATGGGGCTGCAAAGAGTCAGACATGACTGAGGGACTGAACTGAACNCTGAAGGCAGGAGAAGGGAAAGACAGAGGGTGAAGTGGTTGGATGGCATCACTGACTCGATGCACATGAGTTTGAGCAAGCTCCGGGAGTTGGTGATGGACAGGGAAGCCTGGCATACTGCAGTCCATGGGGCTGCAAAGAGTCAGACATGACTGAGGGACTGAACTGAACTGAGCAGGTTCACTCTGACCTTCAGTTTACTACCAAAGGAAAATTTTTTAAGAATTTTGTAAACGAAGGAAGAGCAGGAAGAAAAAAGAACCCCTTCAGTTCAGTCTCTGAGTACAGCCACCCTCCTTTATTATCCTATTCTTTAAAAATACTCATAATTTTTCCCTAAAATGTTTTATATGTGCTTATTGATACAGTATTAATGTTAGAGTATCCATGAGCTATCTTTGGCTCTTTTCCTCTTTGGCTCTTCTCCTCTTCTCTATCTATAATTCTCTCTAGGTAGTGTAATCCAGTCTCAAGGATTTAAATACATGCATAATTATATTTTAATTTCAGCTCAATCTTTCTAACTTCAAACTCATACACTTAACATACTTGGCCAAGATATCTCATAAGCATTTCAGACTCAGCATGTCCATGTCCTGATCTGCACTGCCACTCCTCCAACCTTTGCAACCCACAGTCTTTCCGCCATTTAAGCTGACAGCAATTCCATTTTTCAAGTTGCTGAAGTTCAAACCTTTGAAGTTGTTCTTGGTTCCTACCCTTCTGTCACATCCCACAATTTGGTAATGAAATCCTATTACTTCAGTCTTCCAAATATACCTAAAACCTAACCATGTCTCACCATGATTCTGAGCTACCACCATCTCTTACCTAGATTACACAGGCTTCCTAACAGATCTTGCTGCTTCCACTGTTATGCCCTTACAGCTCAGTCTTGAAACAGCTGCCAGAATGATCTTCTTAAAAATAAGTCAGAGGTCTCTCCTCTGTTCAAATCCTGCCATGGCTCTTCATCTCTCAGAGTTAAAAGCCAAAGCCCTTTCAATGATACAAGGCCTTTCAGGATCTGACCTCATATGTGACCCTTCTGGTGCTTCCCTTGTGGCTCAGCTGGTAAAGAATCCACCTGCAATGTGAGAGACCTGGGTTCGATCCCTGGGCTGGGAAGATTCCCTGGAGAAGGGAAAGGTTACCCACTCCAGTATTCTGGCCTGGAGAATTCCATGGACTGTATAGTGACCCTCTGCCCTCCTCTCCTGTTATCCTTCTTCCTGTTCATTCCTCCAGGCTCCTTAAGGTTCCTTGGNCTGGGCTGGGAAGATTCCCTGGAGAAGGGAAAGGTTACCCACTCCAGTATTCTGGCCTGGAGAATTCCATGGACTGTATAGTGACCCTCTGCCCTCCTCTCCTGTTATCCTTCTTCCTGTTCATTCCTCCAGGCTCCTTAAGGTTCCTTGGAGTCACAGACCACCACCAGAACCACACCGAGAATCCGTGCTTTTCTTGTTCTCTCTCTCTTTTCATCTTGAAACCAAATTATTTTTTTTTCTTGCTCCCAATTTCCAGTTTTGTTACTCCCAATTTCCAGTTTTGTTACGAATTATCCTCCTCCTTTGGAAAGGCCCTCAAACATCATCAGATTTTCTATCCATCCTTAAAAATGCTTTTAATTCCTACTATGAAACACTCTGTGAAGAGACATTCCTTGGAATGTTTATCTCAGACTTCAATTTTTTTTTTCCCTTCTCCTTTTTCTTTTCTATTTTCTGTAAATACAGAAATCACCTGTCAAAATTTTGGTTGACAAAGCTTATGTTTGCACAAAAACTTGTACAAGAATGTTCATAGTAGTTTTTTTCATAACTGCCAAAATCCAGAAATAAGCAAAATGTTCTTAAATGGGTGAATGGATAAACAACCTATGTTGCACTCACACAATGGAATACTACTCTGCAAGAAAAGGGAATAAACTGATGCATGCAGCCATACATTACATGATATTCTAGAAGAGTCAAAACTATAGTGACAGAAAACAGATGGGTGATTGCCAAGTGCTGAGGGGTTGCGGGGAAGGTTGGAACTGTTCTGTGTCTTGATTATGGTGATGTTTATGTAACTGTATGAGCTTGTTAAAATGCACAACACTATGAGCTAAAATGGTTTAATTTTACCTTGAGGAAATATACCTCAATAAATCTAACTTTAACATAAGTAAAATGGAATAAAAATTCTTACCTGGAAGGCACTTATCCCAAATGTTCACTTGGTTAACTTCCTTATTTCCTTAAGGTCTTTGCTCAGAGATCACTTCTCAGTGAGGCCTACCCTGGCCACTATGCTTAATATAGTGGGAAGGAAAGAAAGAAAGGAGAAAGGGAGGAAGAAATTTACCCTCAGTGAACTCACTTCATCTTGCAAACATGGTGGAAGACAGTACTAGAACTAGGAGTATATTCCCATGAGAAAATGGAATAAGAGATTAGCTGGAACCTTTTGTCAAGACTCCAGTCATTTTTAGACACTTGAAGAACTCTGTGCAAAGGACAAAGAAAGGAGGAGTTCGGTTATCAAGAAAGATCTACACTCAGAGGCCCTCAGTTCAGTTCAGTCGCTCAGTCATGTCCGACTCTTTGCGACCCCATGAATCGCAGCACGCCAGGCCTCCCTGTCTATCACCAACTCCCGAAGTTCACTCAGATTCACGTCCATCAAGTCCGTGATGCCATCCAGCTATCTCATCCTCGGTCGTCCCCTTCTCCTCCTGCCCCCAATCCCTCTCAGCATTAAAGTCTTTTCCAATGAGTCAACTCTTTGCATGAGGTGGTCAAAGTACTGGAGTTTCAGCTTTAGCATCATTACTTCCAAAGAAATCCCAGGGCTGATCTCCTTCAGAATGGACTGGTTGGATCTCCTTGCAGTCCAAGGGACTCTCAAGAGTCTTCTCCAGCACCACAGTTCAAAAGTGTCAATTCTGTGGCGCTCAGCCTTCTTCACAGCCCAACTCTCACATCCATACATGAACACAGGAAAAACCATAGCCTTGAATAGATGGGCCTTAGTCGGCAAAGTAATGTCTCTGCTTTTGAATATGCTATCTAGGTTGATCATAGCTTTCCTTCCAAGGAGTAAGTGTCTTTTAATTTCATGGCAGGAGTCACCATCTGCAGTGATTTTGGAGCCCAAAAAAATAAAGTCTGACACTGCTTCCACATCCATTTCCCATGAAGTGATGGGACCAGATGCCATGATCTTCGTTTTCTGAATGTTGAGCTTTAAGCCAACTTTTTCACTCTCTTCTTTCACTTTCATCAAGAGGCTTTTTAGTTCCTCTTCACTTTCTGCCATAAGGGTAGTGTCATCTGCATATCTGAGGTTATTGATATTTCTCCTGGCAATCTTGATCCCAGCTTGTGTTTCTTCCAGTCCAGTGTTTCTCATGATGTACTCTGCATAGAAGTTAAATAAGCAGGGAGACAATATACAGCCTTGACGTACTCCTTTTCCTATTTGGAACCAGTCTGTTGTTCCATGTCCAGTTCTAACTGTTGCTTCCTGACCTGCATACAGATTTCTCAGGAGGCAGGTCAGGTGGTCTGGTATTCCCATCTCTCTCAGAATTTTCCACAGTTTATTGTGATCCACACAGTCAAAGCCTTTGGCATAGTCAATAAAGCAGAAATAGAAGTCACATATATATACCTGGTACACACTAATGTAAGAGTTTCATGGGAAAAAAAAAGCAAACCAAATATGTCTTAAAGCTTAGCAAGCATTTCCTTACCCAAACATGGCAAAAGAGAAACAGCAAGGAAATACATCTCAAAGCCAGGTAAATGCAAATAAATTAAAAAATAATTTCTGCTAGAGGTATATACCTAAAACAGTTTGTTTTACCTGAAAACCTAAAGCTGAGATGATCAGCTTTAGAAACAAAAAACAAAACAAAACCAAAACTCATCACCATTCTGAATCTTAGACAGCATCTAACATCCTGAATTAATAGTTTCAGTCTTCAAAAGGGACATCAAAAGCTCTAATCTGTTTAGCATAACAGACTTCCCTGGTGGCTCAGAGGTTAAAGCGTCTGCCTCCAATGCGGGAGACCTGGGTTCGATCCCTGGGTCGGGAAGATCCCCTGGAGAAGGAAATGGCAACCCACTCCAGTATTCTTGCTTGGAGAATCCCATGGACTGAGGAGCTTGGTGGGCTGCAGTCCACGGGGTCACAAAGAGTCGGACACGACTGAGTGACTTTACTTTACTTAAAGTGACAAACAGAAAAACATGCCATTTCAAGGACAAGTGAAAAATCAACAATTTATTCAAACACATCTTGGGTACCTAGTATTTATTAGGTCTGTGATAGGAGCTCATATGACCTTGAGTGTAGTGACTATAGTCAAAATAAGATACAAATATCAAGTCATAAGCATTTGCTTTTCTTTTAAGCATAAGTTCAGTTCAGTCGCTCAGTCGTGTCCGACTCTTTGCGACCCCATGAATCGCATCACGCCAGGCCTCCCTGTCCATCACCAACTCCTGGAGTTCACTCAAACTCGCATCCATCGAGTCAGTGATGCCATCCAGCCATCTCATCCTCTGTCATCCCCTTCTCCTCCTGCCCCCAATCCCTCCCATCATCAGAGTCTTTTCCAATGAGTCAACTCTTTCCATGAGGTAGCCAAAGTACTGGAGTTTCAGCTTTAGCATCAGTCCTTCCAATGAACACCAGGACTGATCTTTTAAGCACACTTATCAATTATATTGACAATCATTATGTATTCTGGCACTGTACTAGATGCTGAGGGGTTACAAAAGTAAATAATAGATTATATTTATTGTTTCCTACATATCCCAGACAGTGCATATTATCTCATTTATTAATGTAACCACTTTATGAGTTAAACTTCTTTGTTTTAGAGATGAAAGCTTAGAAAATTTAAGAAGCAAAACTAGCAAGTGTCAGTGTTGGTGTTTAATCCCAGACACTTCAAACTCCAGAATGCATATACTCAACTGCTTCGCTAGACTGTTTCCCTCAACTAGATTCAAGTCTGGAGGACAGAAAAATGAGCTTAGAAATGATGTTAATACATGTGGCCAGCTCCACCTCATTAGTGCCCAAAAGTCTACCTGGAAAATAAAAATGGCAAATTAAGTACACACAGGTAAAGAATGCACACATCTTATAGTACAGAATTACTCCCTAAAGGACAAACTTAAAGAAATAAATGGCTTGCATATAATGATTTTACATGAGTAATGAACAAAAATAACACATGAAAGCAACTAAGTCCTTTCTACTCTAGAAAGACTGCTCTGCAATAATTTAATTCCTTCAGTGACAAGACCTTCAGTTCTTTTGTTCAACTTACCTCTTCGTAACACATGAAAACAAAATCAGGTGACTTAGAATATAGAACAAAACTGAAAGTCACTTTATGTATTTACCTAGAAACTTTTTTCATAAATTCTAAATACTTATGTAGAAAAGGTTTCCTTCTGCCTCTAAGTAAAACTTCTTTCTAGACATTAGCTATACAAAGCTTCCTAGGACAGATGGGCAGCCTGCAAGGCCTTCAAATCCTTTGTTTACAAGGTGGCAAATGGGTCCTATTGACCAATAAAGCCAGCCAGGTTTCTGGGAAGCACTGACCCCAAAAAAGTCATTATGTTTCTTCATCTTGCAAGACTAGAGCAGACAAAGGAGCCAAAGCTAAAAGAGAAACCCAAAGAAGATCATACAAACATTAAAATCCATATCACACAAATCTGTGACACAAACAGACCCTGTTTTTTAATTAACACCACTGTCATAATGCTAACCTACAAAAATGAAAAGACTGACCTCATTCTGTTTTAAAATTTTTAATCTATCTTGCAGGTAGGTAGAATCTCAGCAGTTGGTATGCATAAAAACTGCCAATCTCCTTTAAAATATATACAAGAGTTTTCTTCCCATGTAAAACAGGGAGCTAATAGAAGAATGTCATGTATGACCACTGAAGATATCCCTAAATAGTGGCAAGATTTCTTCTTGAAAAAGAAGTAGGTATGTATAGAACACCCTGATGAAGCCATCAAAATTCTATTAGAATAAATAAATCCAGTAAGATTGTAGGACATGAAATTCAATCCCCTTTACAATTGCATTAAAAAGAATAAATACCTAGAATAAATTTAACCAAGGAAGAAAAAGACCTATATATCAAAATTTTCTGTATATATCAAAGACAGTAATAAAAAAATTGATGACACAAATAAATGGATCTGTATATTGAAAACATCTGTATATCAAAGATCTGTGTATTGAAGTTTTTTAAAAAAATTGAAAATGACACAAATAAATGGAAAGATATTCCATGCTCATGGATTGGAAGAATCAAGACTGTTAAAATATGATAACCATCTAACACAATCTACAAATTCATTGCAATCTCTATCAAAACTCAAATGCCATTTTCCAAAGAAACAGAACAAATAATCCCCAAATTTATAAGGAACCACACACATAAAAAATCTGAATAGCAAAAGCAATCCTGAGAAAGAACAACAAAGCTGGAGGCATCATACTCTCTGATTTCAAACTATATTACAAAGCTATAGCAATTAAAAGAGCATGTGACTGGCATAAAAACAGACACACCGATCAGTGGAATGGAAGAGAGCACGTAGAAACAAACCCACATATAAATGGTCAATTAACTTACAACAAAGGAGCCAAAAATATACAATAGGGAAAGGACAGTCTCTTCAGCTAACCATGTTGGGAAAATTGAACAGTCACATGCAAACAAATGAAATTCAACCACTATCTTATGCCATGCATGGATTAAATCCACCATTCATGGATTTAATCAAGTGGATTAAAGATCTGAGCATTAGATCTGAAACCATTAAAATCCCAAAAGAAAACACAGCCAGTGAGCTCCTTGACATAGGTCTTGGCAATGATTTTTTAAAATCTAACACCAAATGCAATAGCAACAAAAATAAATTAGTGGGACCATATCATACAAAAAGCTTCTGCACAAGAAAGAAAACCATCAACAAAATGAAAAGCCAAGTTACTCAATGGAAAAAAATATCTGCAAATCAGGTATCTGATAACGGGTAAATATCTAAAATATACAAAGAACTCTTACAATGGCAAAAAGAAAATCCAATTTAAAAATGGGGGGATGATCTGAACTACATTTTTCCAAAGACATACTGATAGCTAACAGGTGCATGAGAAGATGCTCAACATCATTAATCATCAGGGAAATACAAATCAAAACCAAAATGAGATATTACTTCATACCTGTCAGAATGGCTAACATCAAAAAGAACAACAACAAGCATTAGCAAGAATGTAAAGAAAAGAGAACCCTCAGGTTCTCTTTTGCTAAAGGCAAAGGTTAAAAGGAAAGATAAACCATTTTGAATGCAGAGTTCCAAAGAATAGCAAGAAGAGAAGAGAAAGTCTTCCTCAGTGATCAGTGCAAAGAAATAGAGGAAAGCAATAGAATGGGAAAGACTAGAGATCTTTCCAAGAAAATCAGAGATACCAAGGGAACATTTCATGCAAAGATGGGCTCAATAAAGTACAGAAATGGTATGGACCTAACAGAAGCAGAAGAGGTGGCAAGAATACACAGAAGAACTATACAAAAGAGATCTTCACAACCCAGATAATCACGATCAAGTGATCACTCACCTAGAGTCAGACATCCTGGAATGCAAAGTCAAGTGGGCCTTAGGAAGCAGTTCTACAAACAAAGCTAGTGGAGGTGATGGAATTCCAGTAGAGCTATTTCAAATCCTGGAAGATGATGCTGTGAAACTGCTGCACTCAATATGCCAGCAAATTTGGAAAACTCAGCAGTGGCCATAGGACTGGAAAAGGTCAGTTTTCATTCCAATCCCAAAGAAAGGCAATGCCAAAAGAGTGCTCAAACTACTGCACAATTGCACTCATCTCACACGCTAACAAAGTAATGCTCAAAATTCTCCAAGCCAGACTTCAATAGTACATGAACCGGGAACTTCCAGATGTTCAAGCTGGATTTTAAAAAGGCAGAGGAACCAGAGATCAAATTGCCAACATCTGCTGGATCATAGAAAAAGCAAGAGAATTCCAGAAAAACATCTACTTCTGCTTTATTGACTATACCAAAGCCTTTGACTGGGTAGATCACAACAAACTATGGAAAATTCTTCGAGATGGGAATGCCAGACCACCTTACCTGCCTCCTGAGATATCTGTATACAGGTCAAGTAGCAACAGTTAGAACCAGACATGGAACAACAGACTGGTACCAAATTGGGAAAGGAGTATGTCAACGCTGTATATTATTACCCTGCTTATTTTACTTATATCATGAGCAATGCCAGGCTGGATGAAGCACAAACTGGAATCAAGATTGTTGGGAGAAATATCAATAACCTCAGATACGCAGATGATACCATCCTTACGGCAGAAAGTCAAGAGGAACTGAAGAGCCTCTTAATGAAAGTGAAAGAGGAGAGTGAAAAAGTTGGCTTAAAACTCAACATTCAGAAAACGAAGATCATGGCATCCAGTCCCATCACTTCATGGCAAATAGATGGGGAAACAGTGGAAACAATGACAGACTTTATTTTCTTGGGTTCCAAAATCATTGCAGATGGTGACTGCAACTGTGAAATTAAAAGACGCCTGATCCTTGGAAGAAAAGCTATGACCAACCTAGACAGCATTTTAAAAAGCAGAGATATTACTTTGCCAACATAGGTCCATCTAGTCAAGGCTAGTCATGTATGGATGTGAGAGTTGGACTATGAAGAAAGCTGAGTGCCAAAGAATTGTTGCTTTAGATCTGTGGTGTCGGAGAAGACTTGACAATCCCTTGGACTGCAAGGAGATCAAATGAGTTAATCCTAAAGGAAATCAGTCCTGAATATTCATTGGAAGGACTGATGCTAAAGCTGAAACTCCAATACTTTGGCCACCTGATGCAAAGAACTGACTCACCGGAAAAGACCCTGATACTGGTAAAGGTCGAAGGCAGGAGGAGAAGGGGACGACAGAGGATGAGATGGTTGGATGGCATCACTGACCTGATGGAAATGAGTTTGAGCAAGCTCCAGGAGTTGGTGATGGACAGGGAAGCCTGGTGTGCTGCAGCCCAGGGGGTTGCAAAGAGTCGGACACTACTGAGGGACAGGAATTCCCTGGATGGTCCTCTAAGCCATGCAGCAGAGCCAGAAGAAAGGAAGTTAAACTGGTGCAGGTACTATGGAAAAGAGTATAGAGGTTCCCCAAAAAAGTAAAAACAGAACTACAATATGACCTAGTAATTCCACTTCTGGGTATTTATCTGAAGAAAATGAAAACACTAACTTGAAAAGATATTTGTACCCCAATATTAATTGCAGCATTGTTTGCAAAAGCCAATATTTGAAAACAACTTAAGCGTCCACCATCAGATAAACGAATAAAGAAACTGTGAGATAGACATACACACAAAGACACATATGCATATAATGGAATATAATTCAGCCATAAAAAGAATAGAATCTTGCCACCGTGACAACATGGATGGATCTTGAGGGCACTATAGTAAGTGAAGAAAGTCAGACAGAGAAAGACAAATACTGTATGATGTCTTTTACACACAGAATCTAAAAACTACTCAAATACATGTATGTGTATATATATGTGTGTGTGCTCAGTCCTGTTTTGACTCTCTGCAACTTCACAGACTGTACAGCCTGCCAGGCTCCTTTGTCTATGGGATTTCCCAGGCAAGAAAACTTACACAGTGAAAATCGTTCAGTTGTGTCTGACTCTCTGCGAACCCATAGACTACACAGTCCATGGAATTCTCCAGGCCAGAATACTGGAGTATGTAGCCTTTCCCTTCTCCAGGGGATCTTCCCAACCCAGGGATTGAACCCAGATCTTCCACATTGCAGGCAGATTCTTTACCAACTGAGCTATCAGGGAAGCCCACATAGTATATATAAAAATTATATATAATATATATTATATACATATGTGTATACATACACACACAAGTATATATAAACCCAAGTTCACAGAACAAATTGGTGGTGCCAGAGGTGGCAGGGGTGGGGGGAAGTTAGAGAAATTGCTGAAAGGAGTCAAAAGGTAAAAGAAAACATAAGATTAAAAACAAAAAAAATTTTTTTAAAAAGAAGCACGGAGTAAGGCGGCTCTTTAAGCTTCTCACAAGACAGCCCTTTTAAGACATCAACATCCCCTCCAAAGTTCCAGATATCCCTCTATTAAAGTCCACATTAAGGAATTTGAGATAAAGCAGTAACAGCAAGCCTCCCCCCCAAAAAAAAGGGGGAGAGAGAGAGAGAAGTAGGAATAACTATAATAGATGTGTGGGAAGAGCACTTTCGTGAACCTGGAGAGAAATTTATAAGACCAGTTTCATAACCTTTTTTTGAATATTAAAAACAATTCCAACATCAATGATCTGGGATAAAAGAATTAAACAACCTACTGAAAGGGAGAAGATATCTGCAAATGATATGACTGATAAAGGGTTAATATCCAATATATATAAACAGCTCATATAACCCAATATAGAAAAAACAACAACCCTGAACTAATCCAGTTTTGAAAATGGGCAGAAACTGTGAATTGACATTTTTTCCAAAAACATATTGATGGCTAATAAGCACTTGAAAAGATGCTTAACATCGGAAATGAAAATCAAAACCACAGTGAGATATCACCTCACACCTGTCAAAAAAGCTATCATTAGAAAGACATGAAATAAGGATGTAGAGAAAAGGGACCCTTGTGCACTGATGGTAAGGATGTAAACTAGTACAGACACTGTGGAAAACAGTATGGAGATTGCTCAAAAATTAAAAATAGGACTACCACATAATCAAGCAATTCCACTCCTGAGTATATATCCAAAAAATGAAAACACTAGTTCAAAAAGATACATGCACTCTAATGTTCAAGTTAGACACAGAAAGACAAATGCTCTTATCTCTTATACCTGGAATCTAAAAATAGAGCAAACAAATATATATAACAAAAAAGAAACAAGACTTAGAGACACAGAAAACTAACTAGTGGTTACCAGTGCAGAGAGGAAAAAGTCAGGAGTCTGGGACTAAGACATACCAACTACTTGTATAAAATAGATAAGCAACAGAATACAGTGTACAGCACAAGGAAATACAGCCATTATTTAAATGGAGTATAATCTGTAAAAATACTAGTCACTATATTATACCTGGAATTAATATTATAAACCAACTATACTTCAATACAGAAGTTAATTTTAAAATATAAAAGGGTTGCTTATGCTCCTGTGATCTACATTCTAAATGACTTCAAGAGATCTCTGAGAAATAAGAAACATGCAAATACCTTTTACAAACATTTTTTTTTAAGTTGCGGCTTCCCTGGTGGCTCAGATGGTAAAGCGTCTGCCCACAATGCGGGAGACCTGGGTTTGATTCCTGGGTCGGGAAGATCCCCTGGAAAAGGAAATGGCAATCCACTCCAGTACTCTTGCCTGGAAAATCCCACGGACAGAGGAGCCTGATAGGCTACAGTCCATGGGGTCGCAAAGAGTCAGACATGACTGAGCGACTTCACTCACTTTTTTAAGTTTACTAATCCTATGCTCTCTAAATAAAAAGTAAAATTTCTTTAATGAAAATGAATGGTACTGCTGATGATCAAATGAAAGCCATAATTCAGAAATGCTTAGAGTATTATAGATACTTCTAAGCATAATGAACTGTAGTGATTACTTTGTTCAAATCCTACATTATTTAATTTGGCTCACAGTTTATTTTTGAAGAGAATTTGAGTATACACAAAGTTTTCCTTGAGTGTCTATTCTTTATTGATTACATCCACAGCAACAAGGAAACAAAACAAGGGCAACTCACTGCAACTCCAGACTGGCTCCCAAGCATGAGACCGTGTGAGGAACTGATGGAAACAAGGCAGGGCTGGTGGAGCCCATGAATATTTCAGAAGAACAATGAAAAAGTGCCAGATGGGTTTGCTTGCAGCTGGCTAACAACTAAATTTCCGACCAAAGCTAAATGCTTCCTTACATAATTTATCAAGCACTTTTCAGTTCCTTCTACTACCACCCTTTTTATTCTTTCTTTTTTCATTTTCCTTTTTTAAAGAGCAATACCACCATTGCTTCTCTTTCAAATGGGACTGTTTTTTGGTTTGGTTTTTTTTTTAAAGAAAAGAAAAGAAAAGAATACCTGTATCCTCTGTACTGCTGAGACCAAAGTATGAGTCTTGGTGTTATTACTGAGGCAAAAATGAACAAAGGAAGTGCTACAAAAGCCTAACCACTCTTTTCTAAACAAAGTAGTTTAAAATAAACACTAACTGCCAAGCGTTATAGGCATAAATACAAATCAGCTCTGCTTAGCTAGCAGAGGTAAAGCTTCATCCTTCCCAGGGCACACAGGTCCCTGCCTACCTCTCCAGACTCATCTTCCAATACTCTAACCTATGTTCCAGAGACTAGCTTTTAACAATAAAAATTAAAATTGCAAATAAGATTTAAGCACCTACTGTGTGCCCAGCATAGCTCACTTGGTAAAAAATACACCTGCAATGCGGGAGACCTGGGTTTGATCCCTGGGTTGGGAAGATCCCCTGGAGAAAGGAAAGGCTACCCATTCCAGTATTCTGGTCTGGAGAGCTCCATGGACTGTACAGTCCAAGCAGTCGCAAAGAGTTGGACACAAATGAGTGACTTTCACTTTCATTTTCATGTGCCACGCTGTTCTAAGCATTTGACCAGCAAACCCCAAGAGGAGTTAGAGTTCTATTATTATTAGGAAGAGGAAATTTAAGTACCTTGCCCAAAGCAGTCTGCTTCAGAGCTGCACTCAAATTCTGCTTGCTCTGCCTCTCTGAAACAGCAGATCAGTATTATCTCTTTCAAATACAGATTGCTCAAAATCCTGCACACTACTACCACAGCTTTGACACATACTATTTAAAATCATTGCTGAAAGTTTTAAGTCCTAAATCAGAAATTTAAAGGCTTTAATATTGCCAAAATCATTGTGGTAGCCAACCTGCAAAATAGCTCAATCCCCGTCATCTGACATTCACAGCCCTGAGGATACCCTCTCACAGTGAACCAGGGCAGGACTGTGGGTCCTACACGTAAGACAGGAACCATGGTATGCCACTTCTGAGATAAGGTATAAAAAACCCCACAGATTCCATCATGAGCCCTCTCTCCATCTGTCTATCTGTGATTGTCTGTCTGTCTCTCTCATAACCTGCTCTGAGGGAAGTCCGCAGTCATGCAATTAGGATGAACAGGCAGCCTACAAAGAGGCCCAAGTGGTAAGAAACAGGCTGCTAACAGTTACACAACTGCGTTTAGAAGCAGACTCTCCAGCCACAGTTGGGCAGGGCCCTGGGGTGACTGCACTCCCTGCCAGCAGCTTGACTGCAGTCTTGTAATAGACTCTGAGCAAGAACCATCCAGTTAAGCTGCCCCTTGATTTCTGATCCTCAGAAAGTATGCAACATAATAAACACTTCGGTTCAGTGCTAAATTTTAGGATAATTTGTTCCATGGCGGTAGTTAAACAATACAAGCAAGTAGCCCTACTGACAGCTTACTTATAACAAGATGTTAATAGAAAGAGCCTTTTATTTTACAATACAGAGAATACAGTCAATATTTCATAATAACTATAAGTGATGCATACTCTTTCAGGTCAGTTCAGTTGTTCAGTCATGTCTGGCTCTTTGTGACCCTGTGGACTGTAGCACACCAGGCTTCCCTGTCCATCGCCAATTCCCGGAGCTTGCTCAAACTCATGTCCATCGAGTCGGTGATGCCATCCAACCATCTCATCCTCTGTTGCCCCCTTCTCCTGCCTTCAATCTTTCTCAGAATCAGGGTCTTTTCCTATGAGTCAGTTCTTCGCATCAGGTGGCCAATGTATTGGAATTTCAGCTTCAGCATCAATCTCAATGAATATTTAGGACTGATTTCCTTTAGGATTGACTCGTTTGATCTCCTTACAGTCCAAGGGAACCTCAAGAGTATTCTCCAACACTACAGTTCTAAAGCATCAATTCTTTGGCGCTCAGCTTTCTTTATGCTCCAACTCTCACATCCATACCTGACTACTGGAAAAACCACAGCTTTGACTAGACAGACTATGTTGGCAAAGTATTATCTCTGCTTTTTAAAATGCTGTCTATAAACAAATGGGATCTAATTAAAATTAAAAGCTTCTGCACAACAAAGGAAACCATAAGCAAGGTGAAAAGACAGCCTTCGGAATGGGAGAAAATAATAGTAAATGAAGCAACTGACAAACAACTAATCTCAACAATATACAAGCAACTTATGCAGCTTAATTCCAGAAAAATAAATGACCCAATCAAAAAATGGGCCAAAGAACTAAATAGACATTTCTCCAAAGAAGACATACGGATGGCTAACAAACACATGAAAAGATGCTCAACGTCACTCATTATCAGAGAAATGCAAATCAAGACCACAATGAGATACCACTTCACACCAGTCAGAATGGCTGCGATCCAAAAGTCTGCAAGCAATAAATGCTGGAGAGGGTGTGGAGAAAAGGGAACCCTTTTACACTGTTGGTGGGAATGCAAACTAGTACAGCCACTATGGAGAACAGTGTGGAGATTCCTTAAGAAATTGCAAATAGAACTGCCTTATGACCCAGCAATCCCACTGCTGGGCATACACACCGAGGAAACCAGAATAGAAAGAGACACATGTACCCCAATGTTCATTGCAGCACTGTTTATAATAGCCAGGACATGGAAACAACCTAGATGTCCATCAGCGGATGAATGGATAAGAAAGCTGTGGTATATATACACAATGGAGTATTACTCAGCCATTAAAAAGAATACATTTGAATCAGTTCTAATAAGATGGATGAAACTGGAACCGATTATACAGAGTGAAGTAAGCCAGAAAGAAAAACACCAATACAGTATACTAACACATATATATGGAATTTAGAAAGATGGTAATGAGGACCCTGTATGCAAGACAGCAAAAGAGACACAGATGTGTAAAGTGGACTTTTGGACTGTGAGGGAGAGGGAGAGGGAGAGGGAGAGGGAGAGGGAGAGGGTGGGATGATTTGGGAGAATAGCATTGAAATATGTATACTAGCACGTAAGAAACGAATCGCCAGTCTATGTTCAATGCAGGATACAGGATGCTTGGGGCTGGAGCATAGGGATGATCCAGAGGGATGATGTGGGGTGGGAGGTGGGAGGTGGGTTCATGTTTGGGAGTTCATGTACACCCATGGCGGATTCATGTCAATGTATGCCAAAACCAATACAGTACTGTAAAGTAAAATAAAGTAAAAATAAAAAATAAAATAAAATGCTGTCTAGGTTGGTAATAACTTTTCTTCCAAGGAGCAAGCGTCTTTTAATTTCATGGCTACAGCCACCATCTGCAGTGATTTTGGAGCCCAAGAAAGTAAAGTCTGTCACTGTTTCCACTGTTTCCCCATCTACCTGCCATGAAACGATGACAGTGGATGGCATGATCTTAGTTTTTTGAATGCTGAGTTTTAAGCCAGTTTTTTCAGTCTCCTCTCTCACTTTCATAAAGAGGCTCTTTAGTTCCTCTTCTCTTTCTCCCATAAAGGTGATGTCATCTGCATATCTGAGGTTATTGATATTTCTCCTGGCAATTTGGATTCCGGCTTAGCATTGCGCATGATGTACTCTGTATATAAGTTGAATAAGCATTGCACATGATGTACTCTGGATATAAGTTGAATAAGCATTGCGCATGATGTACTCTGGATATAAGTTGAATAAGCAGGGTGACAATATATAGCCTTGACATACTCCTTTCCTGATTTGGAACCAGTCTGTTGTTCCAAGTCTGATTCTAACTGTTGCTACTTGACCTGCATACAGATATCTCAGGAAGCAGGTAAGGGGGTCTGGTATTCCCATCTCTTGAAGAGTTTTTCACACTTTATTGTGATCTACATAGTCAAAGGCTTTGGTATAGTCAATAAAGAAGTAGATGTTTTTCTGGAACTCTTCTTGCATTTTCGATGATCCAATGGATGTTGGCAATTTGATCTCTGGTTCCTCTGCTTTTTCTAAGTCCAGCTTGAACATCTGGAAGTTCTCGGTTCATGTACTGTCGAAGCCTGGCTTGGAGAATTTTGAGCATTACTTTGCTAGTGTGTGAGATGTGTACAATTGTGCGGTAGTTTGAACACTCTCTGGCACTGCCTTTCTTTGGGATTTTAATGAAAACTGACCTTTTCCAGTCCTGTGGCCACTAATGAATTTTCCAAATTTGCTGGCATGTTGAGTGCAGCACTTTCACAGCATCACCTTTTAGGACTTGAAATAGCTCAACTGGAATTCCATCACCTCCCTTAGCTTTGTTCATAGTTCCTAAGGCCCACTTGACTTCACACTGCAGAATGTCTGACTCTAGGTGACTGATCACAGCATTGTGATCATCTGGGTCATGGAGATCTTTTTTGTATAGTTCTTCTGTGTATTCTTGCAACCTTTTCTTAATATCTTCTGCTTCCGTTAGGTCCATACCATTTCTGTCCTTTACTGTACCCATCTTTGCATGAAATGTTCCCTTGGTGTCTCTAATTTTCTTGAAAATTACCTGAAATTCATGATACTGTAAATCAACTAAATCTCAATTTTAAAAAGAGAAGGAGAAAAATATCAACCAAAAAAAAGTCTAAATTTCTAAGCCAGAATAACACTAGTGCTTTTAATAATTAGTTACATCTTGGGAATTCCCTGGCAGTTCAGTGGTTAGGACTCCACACTTGCACCACAGGGGGAACAGGTTTGAGTCCTAGTCTGGGCACTAAGATCCCACAGGCCACATGGTGTGGCCCCCCCAAAAAATTTGTCACATCTTTAAAATCTATGTCAATTTAACTTTCAAAATGTTAAAAGATTTACTTCTAGATTTAATTTCTGCATTTGGTTAATGAGACATTTCATATTGCCTATCCATCACATAAACTGTTTGCAACTGGGCTCTGAAGATTAAATAGAAAACCAAAATTCATTTTATTAAAAGTGTACATAAAAGAGTACTAACCTTTAGAGTAACATTCTAAAACATTGTGGTTGAAATGACAATATATGGCATTTATTTCAAGTAATTCTATACTGGTAGGTAGGAGGAAGGAGAGGGAAGCTAAANTACAGGATGCTTGGGGCTGGAGCATAGGGATGATCCAGAGGGATGATGTGGGGTGGGAGGTGGGAGGTGGGTTCATGTTTGGGAGTTCATGTACACCCATGGCGGATTCATGTCAATGTATGCCAAAACCAATACAGTACTGTAAAGTAAAATAGAGTAAAAATAAAAAATAAAATAAAATGCTGTCTAGGTTGGTAATAACTTTTCTTCCAAGGAGCAAGCGTCTTTTAATTTCATGGCTACAGCCACCATCTGCAGTGATTTTGGAGCCCAAGAAAGTAAAGTCTGTCACTGTTTCCACTGTTTCCCCATCTACCTGCCATGAAACGATGACAGTGGATGGCATGATCTTAGTTTTTTGAATGCTGAGTTTTAAGCCAGTTTTTTCAGTCTCCTCTCTCACTTTCATAAAGAGGCTCTTTAGTTCCTCTTCTCTTTCTCCCATAAAGGTGATGTCATCTGCATATCTGAGGTTATTGATATTTCTCCTGGCAATTTGGATTCCGGCTTAGCATTGCGCATGATGTACTCTGTATATAAGTTGAATAAGCATTGCACATGATGTACTCTGGATATAAGTTGAATAAGCATTGCGCATGATGTACTCTGGATATAAGTTGAATAAGCAGGGTGACAATATATAGCCTTGACATACACCTTTCCTGATTTGGAACCAGTCTGTTGTTCCAAGTCTGATTCTAACTGTTGCTACTTGACCTGCATACAGATATCTCAGGAAGCAGGTAAGGGGGTCTGGTATTCCCATCTCTTGAAGAGTTTTTCACACTTTATTGTGATCTACATAGTCAAAGGCTTTGGTATAGTCAATAAAGAAGTAGATGTTTTTCTGGAACTCTTCTTGCATTTTCGATGATCCAATGGATGTTGGCAATTTGATCTCTGGTTCCTCTGCTTTTTCTAAGTCCAGCTTGAACATCTGGAAGTTCTCGGTTCATGTACTGTCGAAGCCTGGCTTGGAGAATTTTGAGCATTACTTTGCTAGTGTGTGAGATGTGTACAATTGTGCGGTAGTTTGAACACTCTCTGGCACTGCCTTTCTTTGGGATTTTAATGAAAACTGACCTTTTCCAGTCCTGTGGCCACTAATGAATTTTCCAAATTTGCTGGCATGTTGAGTGCAGCACTTTCACAGCATCACCTTTTAGGACTTGAAATAGCTCAACTGGAATTCCATCACCTCCCTTAGCTTTGTTCATAGTTCCTAAGGCCCACTTGACTTCACACTGCAGAATGTCTGACTCTAGGTGACTGATCACAGCACTGTGATCATCTGGGTCATGGAGATCTTTTTTGTATAGTTCTTCTGTGTATTCTTGCAACCTTTTCTTAATATCTTCTGCTTCCGTTAGGTCCATACCATTTCTGTCCTTTACTGTACCCATCTTTGCATGAAATGTTCCCTTGGTGTCTCTAATTTTCTTGAAAATTACCTGAAATTCATGATACTGTAAATCAACTAAATCTCAATTTTAAAAAGAGAAGGAGAAAAACATCAACCAAAAAAAAGTCTAAATTTCTAAGCCCGAATAACACTAGTGCTTTTAATAATTAGTTACATCTTGGGAATTCCCTGGCAGTTCAGTGGTTAGGACTCCACACTTGCACCACAGGGGGAACAGGTTTGAGTCCTAGTCTGGGCACTAAGATCCCACAGGCCACATGGTGTGGCCCCCCCAAAAAATTTGTCACATCTTTAAAATCTATGTCAATTTAACTTTCAAAATGTTAAAAGATTTACTTCTAGATTTAATTTCTGCATTTGGTTAATGAGACATTTCATATTGCCTATCCATCACATAAACTGTTTGCAACTGGGCTCTGAAGATTAAATAGAAAACCAAAATTCATTTTATTAAAAGTGTACATAAAAGAGTACTAACCTTTAGAGTAACATTCTAAAACATTGTGGTTGAAATGACAATATATGGCATTTATTTCAAGTAATTCTATACTGGTAGGTAGGAGGAAGGAGAGGGAAGCTAAAATAAGATGCTAGTAACCTGATGGGCACATATGTTTGTGCATTTTTAATCACTCAGTCATGTTCAGCTCTTTGCAACCCCATGGACTATAGCCCACCAGGCTTCTCTGTCCATGGAGGCACATGAGGGTTCATTAAACTACTCTTTCTTAAGTATGTTTCAAACTCTCCATACTAATGAGGGATTTATTTTTGTTTTTTTGGTGTTTTTTTTTTTTTTTTTAAGGAGACAAAACAAAATATACTCTACACTGCCTAATTTCCTATTTAACTACCAAAATCCACTCAGGATACCAACTCTCCACGAAATCAAGGTAAAGTCACATAATTTATAGAATTGCATCTTACCAAAGAAAAAGGTTAATCAAACGAGTGTATTGTACTTCTTTAGATAATAAAGATTGTCTGCCTGCTTTGGCTGCAAGGTGTGGCTCCTGGGATCTTGGTCCCAACCAGGGATTGAACCCAGTCCCTCAGCAGTGAAACCACTGGACAGCCAGGAAATTCCTAATAAAGATTTTTTAAAGTAAAATTTTCATTAACGCAGCATGTGCAGTTCTACTTCTGAATTATTTTCAAGTATCTATTAAAAGAAAGAATTATCTTATTTTCCAGTCCTTTGTTTTTTTTGCCATACTTGGCCAGCCAGTCTCATAGACTTTGAGGCCCACTCAGGGGATATTGGTGTCAGCAAGGAAGGATGCAACTGCAGTTAGGCATAAGCATGAAAATTTGTGATAAATGTGTTAAAGCACAGTTAATGAGATTCCAGGCATTTCTCTGTAATTTGAAATGGAATCTGAAATAATATACTTGTCTAAAACTATGCTACTGCAACTACTGGGCTTTCACTGTAAACAATAAATAAATAAATATGAAGACACTTAAAATGAAGGAAAAAAGAAAGATTATCTATTGAGTCCTTTTACATTTATGTCATTGATCCCTTTTGACCGACATATAGCCCTTTTGACTGAGCCTGTAGCCTGCTAGGTTCCTCTGTCCATGGAATTCTCCAGGCAAGAACACTGCAGTGGGTAGCTGTTCTCTTCTCCTAGGGATCTTCCTGACCAGGAATTGAACTGGGGTCTCCTGCACCGCTGGAGAATTCTTTATCAGCTGAGCTACTGGGGAAACTGTGAAGATACTTAATATGAAGGGAAAAAAGAAAGGATTATATCTATTGAGTCCTTTTACATTTATGTTTTGAGCCCTTTTGACCTACATACATATGTCTTGTGTATGTGGGTATCTTTGATCAGTCAGAGGCATACCTCAGAGATACTGTAGGTTTGGTTCCAGACAACCAGCATTGAAGCTAATATTGCAATAAAGTGAGTCACATGAATTTTTTGGTTCTCCAGCATATATAAAAGTTACAGCTACACTGTCTTGTAGTCTAAGTGTGCAATAGCACCATGCCTAAAAAAAAAACAATGTACATACCATAATTTTAAAATTCTTTATTGCTAAAAGTGCTATCCATCATCTAAGTCTTCAGTGAGTTGCAATGTTTTTTCTGTGGAGGTTCTTGTCCCAAGGTTGACAGCTGCTGACTGATCAGGTGGTGGATGGTGAAAGGCTGGGGTGGCTGTGGCAATTTCTTTTGTTTTTGTTTTTGGCTGCACTGCGTGACTTGTGCGGGGAAGGCAATGGCACCCCACCCCAGTACTCTTGCCTGGAAAATCCAATGGACGGTGTAGCCTGGTGGGCTACAGTCCATGGGGTCGCTAACAGTCGGACAGACTGAGCGACTTCACTTTCAGTTTTCTCTTTCATGCATTGGAGAAGGAAATGGCAACCCACTCCAGTATTCTTGCCTGGAGAATCCCAGGGATGGGGAAGCCTGGTGGGCTGCCGTCTATGGGGTCACACGGAGTCGGACACGACTGAAGTGACTTAGCAGCAGCAGTGTGACTTGTGGGATCTTAGTTCCCCTACGAGGGATCAAACCCACACCCTCAGCCATGAAAGCTTGGAATCTTAACTACTGGACCACCATAGATTTTCTGTGGCAACTCCTTAAAATAATACAACAGTAAAGTTTGCCCCATCCTTTCATGAATGATTTCTCTGTAGTATGCAATGCTGTTTGATAGCATTTTACCCACAGTGAGAATACTTTAAAATTGGAGTTAATTCTCTCAAACCCTGCTACTGCTTTATCAACTCAGTTTATGTAATAGGTCATTTCAACAATCTTCACAGCATCTTCACCAAGAGTAGATTCCATTTCCAGAAACCACTTTGTTTATTCATAAGAAACAACTGCTCATCCGTCCAAGTTTTATCATGAAATTGCAGAAACCCTGTTATATCTTCAGGGTCCACTCCTAATTCTAGTTCTCTTGCTATTTCCACATCAAACCATCCATGAGAGCTGGAATTGACTTCTTCAAACTCCTATAAATGCTGGTAGTTTTTACTTCTTTCCATAAATCAAAAATGTCCTTAACGGCATCTAGAATTGTGAATCCCTTCCAGAAGGTTTTTAATTGACTTTACCCAGTTCCATCAGAAGAAACACTGTTTTTGGCAGCTACAGTCTTATGAAATGTACGATCCATAAGTTGTAGAATGAATGTTGTGTTAGCAGATATGAAAACAACATGAATCTCATTGTACATCTTCAACACAGTTCTTGGGTGACCAGGTGCATTGTCAAGTGAGGAGCAATATTTTGAAAGGAATCTTTTTTTCTCATCAGGTCTCAACAGTAGACTTAAGATAATCAGTAAACCATGTTGTAAACAGATGTTGTCTTTGCTGTTCCATTTACAGAGCACAGGCAGAGTAGATTTAGCATAATTCTTAAGGGTCCTAGGATTTTCAGAATGGTAAATGAGTACTGCCTTCAACTTCAAGTTACCAGCTACATCAGCCCCTAACAAAAGAGTCAGCCCCTTCTTTGAAGCTTTGAAGCCAGGCACTGACTTCTCTCTAGCTATGAAAGTCCTACATGGTATCTTCTTCAAATAGAAAGCTGCTTTATCTACACTGAAAATCTGTTGTTTAGTGTAGCCACTTTCATTAATTATCTGAGTGATATCTTCTGGATAAATAGCTTCAGTTTCTACGTTACCCTTGCCTCCTCGCCTCGCACTTTTATGTTAGGGAGATGGCTTCTTTCCTTAAACCTTATGAACCAACCTTTGCTAGTTTCTAACTTTTCTTCAGCAGCTTCCTCACCTCTCTCAGCCTTCAGAGAATTTAAGAGAGTTAAGGCCTTGCCCCAAATTAGGCTTTGGCTTAAGGGAATGTTGCAGCCTGTTTTTCTATCCAGATCACTACAATTTTCTACACATCATCAGCAATAAAGGTGTTTTGCTCTCTTATCATTCATGCATTCACTAGAGGAGAACTTTAATTTCCTTCAGGAAGTTTTCCTTTGCATTCACAACTTGGCTAACTGTTAGGCACAAGGACCTGGCTTTCCATTTGCCTCGGCTCTTGCCTTTCTCACTAAGCTTAATCATTTCTAGCTTTTGATTTAAAGCAAGAGACATGCAACTCATCACTTGAACGTTAATGTTCACGTGGTCTCACTTGAACGTTAAGAGGCCACTGTAGGGTTATTAACTGGCCTAATTTCCATATTGCTGTGTCTCAGGAAACAGGGAGGCCTGAGGAGAGGGAGACACACAGGGGAAGAGTGGATTTATACAGCAGTCAGAATACACACATATATTGATTAAGTTCTATCTTATATGGGCTTGGTTAGTGGTGCAAGTACAATAGTAATATCAAAGACACTTATCACAGATCACCATAACAAACATTACAGTAACAATGAAAAAGTCTGAAATATTTCAATTACCAAATGTGACAAAGGGCCAGAAAGTGAGCAGCTGCTATTGGAAAAATGGCATTAACAGATTTGCTGGACACAGGGTTAAAAAAAAAAAGTCCATAAGGTGAAAAGTAATAAAGCAAAGCACACACACACACACAAAATTTATGTCTGTATGTGTAGATAATCTATCCCTAAAACAGATGGTCAACCAATAAAATCTGTAATTCCATGTGTACAACAGCCCAAAGCTGGTCCTGTGTTCATTTAAAATGTGATTTAAGTTTAATGAGTTTATTATGATTCTCTTTAAGTATAATGTAAGTGCCCTGCTTTCCATCAGATTAATGGGGTGGGCTCTTTTACTCATGAAAACTGTTAAGTTCTTCTGTAGGAAAAGGGGCCTGAATTTGGACCCAGAAGACCCTTTCTGGTTCTTTTTCTACCACAAGCAATGCAAATTTAGGCACATTACTTAAAATCTCTGAACATGACTGCAAACAGCAAGCTAGGGTTAGTACCTGACCTGCTATAAGCAATAAAAAATATAACTTGGGCAATATCTTTATCATTAATGTTAATAATTAAAGTGGGGTAAAAGAGCAATTAACATGGGTAAGAGAAATATATCAAAGTTCAGAGGTTAAGAGTACACTCTGAAATTGATAAGGAACATGTCATGGAATGTAGTATGTCTCTAGAAGGATACACAAGAAAGTGATAACTAAGGTTGCATCTGAGGAAAGGAACTAGACAGCTGGGAAAAGGGGACATATTGTTTAATGTAATCTTTTTGTATCTTCTAAAAATCATACCAAATGAGTATATTATCTATTTCAAAAATAATGAATATGGACTTCCCTGGTGGTCCAGTGGTAAAGAATCTACCTGGCAATGCAGAGGATAAGGGTTTGATCCCTTATCAGGGGACTAAGATCCCACAGGCCATCGAGCAACCAAGCCCTGTGTGCCACAACTAGGGAGCCCGCATGCCGCAACTACTGAACACACACACAGCAACTAGAGTCTGCACAGCACACAGAAAGATCCTACCTAACGCAACAGGGACCCGAGGCAGCCAAATCAATCAATGAATAAACATTTTAAAATAAAAATAATGGATAAAATTAGCTGTTACTTTAAAAAAAGGACACAGCCCTAGCAACTATCTTTTAATGTCTAAAGGAGAGTTCCAGAAACACCTTAAACCTCACCAGTGTCTGGGGTTTAATCCAATCGATATGTTAATAAGGATAGTAGCTAATGTTTATGGAGCAATTATATATTACCAGCGTCTACAGTATGCACTCTACATGCAGTTTCAGCCAACTAGTAGGCAGAGTTCTACACCAGTAACAGAGGGCCTGAATGTTCTAGGTGGGAATGCCTAGAACCCTGTACAAGTACTTACAAACTGGTGAGGGAGTTGTTTGCTATACAAATTCCAGAGAGTTTATACAGCATATGGCTCACTGCCTCACAGCTGAAGAATACAGATGCATTCTAAATGCTCTACTCAAGCCTGCCACAAAAGCCATGCATTTAACTACAAACTGAAGCACTGGGGAGAAAGGTAAATTATTTACTAATTAATGCCCAATGAATTCTCCTAACTCAAAAAATACGTCTCTCAACTTGTGTCCTGGGCAGTTTCCATATTGTCCTTAATAATGGTTTCGCTTTGTTTCGGCTGCACCGCACAGCATGTGGGATCGTAGTTTCCTGACCAAGGATCCAATCCCCACCCCCTGCAATGAAAGCTCAGAGTCTTAACCACTGGAGCACCTGGGAAGTCCCTATGGTATTTTTTATACTTCATGTTTAAAAACAGAGATTTAAATGAACACACATATATTCTTGGCTCCAAGGAAGAAAAGAAAGGAGGGAGGAGGGAGAGAAAAGGAGAAGAAAGAATGCATGAGTTATGCCTATAAACAGTGTAAGTGTGACATAATATAAAGACTATGGAATTCTGGGTCTGAAGCCCTGAATTCAAGTTCTAGTTCCAGTACTTGCGCACACACACACACGCACACACACACACGCACACACACACACACACACACACATCCTTTAACAGTTAATCACTACTATTATAATAAGATGTGGAGAATGTGGTTTTAGTCCAACCCAATGTAAAGAAAAATAACATCATACCAGCACCATCACTACCACAAATTCAAAACTAAACTCACCTCCGTACTCTCAAACTTATTTCCTCCTGTGTTCCTGCTATGAATGACACTCTTATAGCCCTGTTGCCTGGGTGCAAAGTCTAGTCATGTGCATCTCACCTCCCCTTTAACCTTACATACATTAAATCTGTCAAGTTCAATTCTTCCTATTCTATTTCCTAAATCCATCCTTGCTTCTTTATTCCCATAGCCACTATCCTAATTCAGGCCCTTCCTCTCTAGTTTGTTTTGTAAAACAATCGAATTGGTCCCCTTTTCTAGTTTCTCCCCAGTTTTATTCTATTCTAACCCCTCATCCAGAATGATATTCCTAGAACTCAGCCCAGAAGCACATTCTGCCTTCAAAGTCTAGCATTCAAAGAGGCTGCACTCCAGCAGCCAATCTTCCACTCTTCCATTGTGAAGAAGTCCTGTACTTTCATCCCAAACTGGTCTCTAAACAGTCAGCTTAATCCCATTTTCTTGGCCACACTAATGGTTCAAGGATGCCCTCTGGGTAGTGTGACCTAAAGTGGACCAGTCATAGCAAGGAACCAGATTCTTATTTCAGACATGAGTGGGGAGTGGAGGAGGCAAAGTTAAATCTCCTCTAGGGAAGATGTAAAGTGCAAATGTGAAGCCATTTTAATACCATGAAGGAAGCCAAACTGAAGAGGAAGTCAACACTGGGGACAGACGGAACATACAGAACTGCAGTGAACTGGGGCAAGCGCTTTGTTTAAACTATACCTGATCACTTCCACCCAAAGAAAACTGCTGTGTGAACCAGCCAAATCCCTTCATTTCTTAGGTCTTCTGACCTATAGTTACAAGTATTCTGACAAAAAAAAACTTCTAAAAGCTAGACTCATCTCCATTGCATGAAATAAAGACAGCTAGTCTATATATCTCTTTCTAAGTGTGATCCAACCAGTCCTTTCTGAAGGAGATCAGCCCTGGGATTTCTTTGGAAGGAATGATGCTAAAGCTGAAACTCCAGTACTTTGGCCACCTCATGGGAAGAGTTGACTCATTGGAAAAGACTCTGATGCTGGGAGGGATTGGGGGCAGGAGGAGAAGGGGACGACCGAGGATGAGATGGCTGGATGGCATCACGGATTCGATGGACGTGAGTCTGAGCAACCTCCAGGAGATGGTGATGAACAGGGAGGCCTGGCGTGCTGCGATTCATGGGGTCGCAAAGAGTCAGACACGACTGAGCGACTGAACTGAACTGAACTGAAGGTACATATCCAGTTATAGAAACAAGAAGTGGGGGCAGAGATCTGGGCATAAATAAACCCTCTCTTCCCCATGGTTTGCCTCTCTACTTTCTTTTGTGAATGTGTTAATATTCTCAAAAAATTTTTTTCAAAAATCACTGCTAGACAAAGATATTAGAACAACTAAAATTCACTTCAATTCAGCCCACCCTAAAAAAATTAAAATAACTAAACCGAAACAAAAATGCAAATAATACCTCTCCAGATAAGAACTAAAGTCCTCTCTCTCTCTCCCCCTCCCTCCCTCCTTATCTGTCTCTCTCTCCCCTTAAAAAAATTTCTTTTGGAGGAAGAGTTTTGCCTCATTTACACATATAATTTTTAGAATGCATAGTCATTATTGACAAAACTCACATTCACGGCAGGAAACGGGCACGTTTAAAGAAAATGAGAGAAGCACTTCTGTTCTTGTAAAGTTTTTTTCAGTTAGGATGACAAAACATCCCCTCTTTGGTATGTTAAGGTCTCTAGTTGGTTAAACATATGACTTTAAACACCTGACCAAGTATCTTTAGGAGGAAAGTAATTAACAGAAAGGATCTAAAAGAACTAACAGCCAAAACACTGCAAGACAATCAAAAGACTGTCCCTGTTCTCCTTATTCTGCTACATGAAAAAGGAAACAGCAAGCCCTCTCTGCATCCTCTGCAGCCACTGCCAGCGCTGCTCCTGAAATGTTTACACAGTCCCTACGTGGGAGGCAGGCTGGGAGCTGTGAGGGGCAAGTGTCTGCTGCTGCTTCTAGGCTCAGCAACCTGAGGGGAGACAAGCAGCTTTTCCACCAGAGGTTTCTTAAGCCATCTAAACATATTTGCATTCCGCTATGTGACTATAAACACACTGGATACCCAGTAAGATGGAGATCAAGAGTTTATCTCATTTGTCACCGAGCCGCCTCTTTTGCTTACCAGTTTCTCCTTCCTCTTCCTATCTTATTTGTCACCAAAGCTTTTCTCTTTTTCCATAATGAAAACATATATATTAATGTCAAACTCTTAAGATTCACAGCCACTATTTCTTTTCCTATTTCATTTGTAATTACTGACCTTATAGAGGATTTTGGTTTTTTAAAAATTCTGTTTAAGTACTAAGCATTTAATTTTTATCCTTCAAAGTAAACACCTGAGGTAGACAACCATATTATTTGTTCATTCACTCCTTCAACTAACAGCTCACAGAGGTCATCACAACTCTCTTACTAAATCAATGGCAATGACTTGGACAAAAGAAAATCCTACAGTGTTTCTCAGATTACTGCTCAGCTCATTTAACCACAACACCTTAGTAAAACGATCACTGTGGCTTCTACCTAGTGATCCGAAATCAGAACTTGTATTCTTATTTTAAATTCCACCCCTCTGGGATAATAAATGCTTGTTTTCTTTAACACAATCCTCTACCTACTTCAGTTTTTAAATTGAACATACATTATTTTTATAATTTAAAAGCCACAATTTTTTTTAAAAAATTACTTTTGTCTTTCATTATCTCAAGTCAATTGTTTTGCTTATCCTCACTTCTGGTAGGATATTCAGTAGCAGGAAAGTGCCATGTAAACAAAAATCCAAAAGCTTCATTATAAATCCTTCGGACAGCGTGTAAACAGACATTCTTCAGAAAGTCTTACCACAATGTTTGAAACAGAGCAAATGCACAATTTTCTGGATAATCTTGAAGACAGTATGTAAAACAGTAATAAAATACACAATCAACAAACCTTTATTTTTGACACTAAATTTACCCTCTTTCCAAAAACAAAAGGAAAACTATCACATTAACTACAAACAAGTAGCAAAACTAAATGAGTTTATCTCTTTTTGTCTGTTCCTGATTTTCTTCCTTCTCTATTTTGGGCATCTGGCAAGGTGTCTAAAAAGTATTTACTGTAAGATAAGCAGGTGAAAGAATTGATTATCTCTGGAAATATTTGATTTGTTGCTCTTGTAAAACACTCTCTGAATACAGATTTTTAACTTCTCGTGCCTAAAAAGACAACAAAGGAGAGCAAATAGTTGGGTCTCCCTTGGTTCCCTTAAGCTAGAAAACTTGAATTTTAAGTCTCTCCCTAAATACACACTGTTACTTTGTGGCACTTTACTCCTAAGGGGGGAAAAAACACCATATTTAGTCATATACATATCCACAAAACTTTAAAGTTCCTATCAGAAAATATGTAATACTTTGGACAGAAAAAAACAAACATTTTAAATAAAAAATATTTACAAAAGCTCATACCCACAATTAAATCTGAATGTTCGCCTCAATTCTAAAAACACCTTTTAAGGAAGCTTTAAAGCTTTATGTTTCTGTATAACCTGGGTGGACTGGTGAAAAGCTCAAAGGCCCATAATCTCGTCACAAAGCAGCAGGGTCAAAAGGCAGAGGTCAGCAAACAGGGGAACAGGGTGCAAAACAGTTCCCACACTTGAGAGGAGCCTATATCTCATTATTTCAGAAGACATTAAAAAACTATTCAGTCACACACACTAAAATAATACAACCATTTCCTTTAAGTCCCAGAGCAAATCTGAATTTTATGAAAGTATTCCTTATTTCTAAGAGCAAGGAATTTAAGAAGTTACTTCTTTCCCCGACATTGAAAAAACACCAGTCCCTCACACTCACACACCCACGCTTCAGCTGCCCCTCAAAGACTGACTTTCAGATAAAAGCTGTCACCTGATCTATTCAACAGGGTTCACTGGGGCACAGAAATAAATACTAAATATGCACACATGTCAACAGACATTTCACAGCAAGGCTTCTACTCCCTAATGATTCAACAAAATATGTCTACTTCTTGACCTTATGGCCACATTCAGAAAAAGCGACATTTTTATTTCTGTTACAGGAGATTTCATTCCAGGGAAGAGTGAATATGATTCTGTTAAACTTTCAGCAGGTGTGACATTTGTACAGGAGACTCTGTAATGACTTCTCTCACACAATTACTGTGGGAACTCCAGGATCTGGGGCATCTGTCTGGATATCTCTGTACCATTTATCACACTCTAACCACAAAACTGTGTTCCACACAGAAGACAGGGTAACAGTACCAGATCAGCAAGATCAGGAAAAGAAGATTTTGGAATAATAAGTACGGTTTTAACTTTTTGTTTTCCATCACCTTCCACCCTCTATACACTCATGCTTTACCTCTCTCCCCAGTGGCTCCTTCCACTAGGGACAAGACGGCTTACTAGTGCTTCACAGTAAATGAGGCCTCTCAATCCTTCACAGTGAGGAATACGCAAGATTTTATATTCGAGCCCACACAGCTTTCAGGTATTTATTTAAAATAGAATGACAGCAGGGCTGCCAGTGGAAAAATAAGCACTGCCAGACAGGGGTGAGAACAACTAAACAAAATAACCTATTTTGGCATAATCGAATCACCTCAATGGTACCAATGCTTTTGTTTTAATAAACTGGGAAATCACAGTCATTGTTCTAATGAACAATGGTACAAGTACCAAAGCTCATTTCCGTGGAGCTGAGCCAGAATATTTTAAAATCTGGACAAAAGTTTACTTCTTAAGAAAAAGAACATACTTGACATAGATGGGGAAGTATTTTTAAACGATTTATTATCTTGTTCCTCCAGCCATTTAAATTTCCTTAAAAGTTAGGGTTAAACTTAAAGTAAAGAAAATTAACCAAGAAAGTACAACAAAACGTGGTGTGAGAAGTGCATCCCCCAGAAACTTTAAACACATGCTGTCGTTTTTAGTCACTCAGTCGCAACCCCATGGACTATCACCCGCTGCCCTGTCCGTGGGGTTTCACAGGCAAGGATACTGGAGTGGGTTGCCGTTTCCTTCTCCAGGGGATCTTCCCAACCCAGGGATCAAACTCAACTACAGTCCTAAATTCCTACAGCCCAAACTATTCTATTAAAGTCAATACCTTATTCTCATGGAAGTCCAGTTGATATGTTGGTGTTGAGTCTTATGACAGGGAGGACTTCCATGTCTGGGAATTGGATGAGATTATGGGATGATTATGAAACAATCATGTTTCATCTGCCTATAGGGAAACGATCTCTGTTATTTTAGTCCTGGGAGAAAAAATATATATAATTTTAATATATAGAAGGAATATTGTTGATTTAGCAGACTGTCCCTGTTTTCCCAAAGGACTATGAGGGAAGAAAAAGGAGGAAAATGGAAAGGATACTAGAAACAGAAAGTATGAAACCTGAACAGCTGTGGGAAATAAGAACTCTGCCTGGGAATCCCCTGGCAGTCCAGTGGTTAGGACCTGGTGCTCTCACTGCTGGGCTGGAGTTCCATCCCTGGTCAGGGAATAAAGAACCCACAAGCCACAAAGTGCAGCCAAAAAAATAATAATAATAAAAACTCCTCCTTGTTCTGCTAAGGATGAAGGTAACTGGAGGATTCAATGAGACCTTAGAATTTCTTCCCTATGAGATTTTAATGACAATAAAAAATTTTGCCAAAAAAAAATCTTCTCCCCATTATTACAGAAAAAAGAACCAAAAGAGCAGGTTGTGGCTTGATGAGGACTAAAGTGAAAATAAGGGTGATCTCTGAAGAAGGGATTGGGGGGAAAAAAGTACAAAAACCTAGCCTGTGAGCAAACTTGTGCCATGATGACCATCTGAAACTTAAATTTAGATGCCAGTTCTACATGATATTTCTTCAAACTATAGAATACTTTTCTGTGTTAAATAAATGACAGTAGGAGTATCTTGTACTAGAAAAGAGGGAGACAAAGAGGGCAAGAAAACAAGATCTTCATAGGAGAAACCTGGATTCTTTCGGCCAGAGCACCAGAAAATTATGCAAGACAGATGGATTTACATCACAAGGATTCTGGGATATAGAAAAAAAAAAAACTTAAAATATGTCTAAACTGGGTTTCATGTTTAAAACCTAGAGGCCTACAAGCTGTATCTAAGGGCTCAGCCTACTAGTCCACAGCAGGGTTGAACTTAAAAAATTCTACAACTCTAAAATTATAATTATACCTCATATTTTTATCCTATAGTTTAGAAAGCTCTTTGGCAAAACACTGTCACATTTCATAACTGAGAAAAATATCAAGAAACAATCTAGATCAGCATGAAGAATTCAAAAACATACTCCCTTACGTGTCCTTGAACTATGAATAATTTTTTTTTTAATCTACAGGGAAGGAAAGCAAACAGACTACTTTTGCAATGGTATTCCTAATAGAATAGAAATATGTGGAAACGATTCACAGCTCATGAATAACCAGCCTGGTGGTAGCATTAACAAGATACATTTCCCATCCTGTGTGGGGCTATTCACAATTGCTGGTATAGTGCATGTAACGCCAACTTTCTCTTCCACCACCTAATAAAAGCACATAGGAATGGAAGTGAGAATAGCATCATTAGAGGGCAGATACTGAATTAATTCCACTTATTTAAAAATACCACTTAAAACCTCAGTATTTCACCTACTTTTTATTAATTAATTTTGGCTTCGCTGGATCTTCATTGCTGTCCGTAGGCTTTCTCTAGTTGCAGCAAGCAGGGGTCACTCTGTTGCATGCGAGAGCATCTCCCTACAGTGGCTTCTCTTGTTGTGAAGCTCTGGCTCTAGACCACGTGCTCAGTAGTTGCGGCACAAGGGCTTAGTTGATCCATGGCACATGAAATCTTCCTGGACTAGGGATCGAATCTGTATCCCCTGCATTGGCAGGCAGATTCTTAATCAATGGACCAGCAGAAAGTCCTCAACTATTATTAATAATTAATTGTAACCCTATCCACAGCCACCAGGCCTGGAAATATGTCACCACCCAGCAGCTGAGGACAGCTGGGCTGGAGGACTTCGAGGGGCAGCAGGGCACAGCGGAAGAGGGCCACCAGGATGCAACTCCAGCTTTGGCCTTTATTGTCTCTGTGACTCTGGGCATCAACTCACCAAACCTCAGCCTCCTCGCCTATAAAGTAATGACAGTAATATATTCAAGTTATTGTGGGGATTCAAGATAATGTTTATAAATCATCAAAGTTCATGGCCCAATAAACATTAACTATTTTCACAGCTTCATTATATAAAGGGGATTTCCTGGAGATACTTCTGACTTAATAGTGCCAGCATGTATCTTTGAAAGTCACTTTAAAAAAGCATTATTTCAAACTTAACTTTCTATACCAGTAATGTATAAAAATGTATGAAAGGAAAATAAAAGGCACTAACTTAAGAAATCCATTAATTAAAATAGTTACAATATTTAATTCAGAATAAAGTTAGTAAAAATCATGGATTCTTGGGAAAGGTGCAGGAATGAAGGGGAAAGCAACTGTTTCATATTTTTCTAGCCTCATGATGTGCTATCTCAGCAGTACATAAAACATTTCCATTTTTATTCCTAGAACTCTCATTTCTTATCTCCTCACAATAAAACAGCTATCGTTGCATTCTGTTTGAAAAGTAGTATAGAAAAGTAGCTGTTTGAAAAGTAGCCTCATACTGAAAATTTCTGGAATCTTTGGCTAAGAGGTTATTAAATTTTAAAAAGTCAAGTCTCAGGCAGAAGAGAACATTATACAAGGTACAATAAAGACAAAATGTAAATGGGGAAAAATTACAAAGGATTAAACTTTATAGAAAAAGAGAACTGTCCTGGCTGACCAGGCCCAAAACCGATGTGGATGACCACAAAGAAGGAAGTGGAACGCAATTTCCTGAAGTATCCCTCTAGAGACACAACTGAAGTTATCAGTGTTCTTTCATACAGCCACTTTCTGAAACTTCATGAACACTACTCACCATTTATGTGCTCATTACTTGGCACTAGTTTAGAAATAAATAAGACATGTTGTCTGCTTAAGAGGAAAAAATCAGACTTGCTGGTATCTGCATGCTTGCTTAAAATTGGTGTTTTTAAAAAAGTTTATTAATTTTATTTATCTATCATAGCTTATTTTAAGAGGAAAGGAATAGACTAAAAATATTATAAACATAAGAAATTTTAATAGCTTTCCACAAAGCTGACATAGACCTTTTAAAAAATTAACCATTCTTCTACTCTCTTGCTTTTTTATCAATTTCAAGTTTCCCATTTAAAAAAACAAAAACAAAAAAAACTGCTAGTCCACTTTAGAGGTTAAAAAACCCACAAATAAACCAAATATACTTTTATTGTTGGTAACAAAAAGAAAAGTTCTATATTTATCCATCTCAAGTGATTTCATTTATTTATTCAAACAATCTACCCACTGGGTGAAAGTGAAAGCAAAAGTTGCTCAGTCATGTCTGACTCTTTGCGACCCCACGGACTAAACTGTCCATGGAATTCTCTAGGCCAGAACACTGGAGTGGGTAGCCTATCCCTTCTCCAGGGTATCTTCCTGACCCAGGAATCAAACCAGGGTCTCCTGCATTGCAAGTAGATTCTTTACCAACTAAGCTATCAGGAAACCCCATCTCAAGGGATTTCATTCACTTATTCAAACAATCTCGTCACTGGGTACACAAAGCTAAACAAGAGAGACATGGCCCTGCCCTCCAGGAGCCAACAGTTCAATTCAGTTCAGTCGCTCAGTCATGAGCCTGAATGGGAAATACTGACGTGTCAAGTACACTACACCTGGAAATAAATGATGTGGGAATAAGGCAGGGAGACTGCAGGGTTGGTCAGGGAGAGAGAGGAAGGACACAGCTTTATACAGGATGGTCTGGGAAGGCTACTCTGAGTTCAGTCGCTCAGTCATGAGCCTGAATGGGAAATACTGACGTGTCAAGTACACTACACCTGGAAATAAATGATGTGGGAATAAGGCAGGGAGACTGCAGGGTTGGTCAGGGAGAGAGAGGAAGGACACAGCTTTATACAGGATGGTCTGGGAAGGCTACTCTGAGAAGGCAACACTTGTGCAAAAACCTGAACAGGAAATAGCCAGTCGTGCAGAGATGCAGGGCTACACTGTGCAAAGGGTGGCTACCTGACACACGTGGTTACTGACCACTCGAAACACGGCTACCAAACACCTGAAATGTGGCTAGTCCAACTGAGATACGCTGTAAGCATAAAATACACACTGGATTTTGAAGATTTTGTAAGAATAAAAGAATGTGAAATATCTCACAAATAATTTTTATGTTGATTATGTTGAAATAATCTCCTATATATATAAAATATATCGCTAAAATTAATATCACCTGTTTCTTTTTACTTTTCTAAATGTGGCTCGAGATTTTAAAACTAGAAACGTGTCTCACATTATATTAATAATTATAACGGACCATGGTGGTCTAGGGGAAGAGATTCTAGGGAGAGAACAAAAGATAAACAGGTCAGGAGATGAGAAGCTTGCCATGTTTAAGAACCTTTAAGAAAACCAATGCAACGGGAAAGATTGTTCCAATCAGAAAAGGTTGGAAAGACAGGGAGAGAGCAGATTATGAAGGGCTCTGCCAACCAGGTGAACAGACTGAACATCTGTGTCCCACCCTTCTAATTCCTATGTTGAAATTTAATCCCTCATCAGATGGTATTTGGAGCTTGGGACTTTGGGATGTGCTTAGGTCACGAGGGTGGAGCCCTCGTAAATGGAATTCATACATAATCCTTGTAAGAGAGATCTCAGACACACCCTCACCCCTTTCATACAAGACAGTTATCTAGGAACCAGCAAGTAGGACCTCACCAGCACTTCATCGACCAGCCCCTTCATCTTGACTTCCCAACCTCTAGAACCATGAGGAATAAATTTCTCTTGTTTATAAGCAACCCAGTATATGGTATTCTTTTATAGCAGCCTGAATAAACTAAGATACCAATAAAGAATCTGAACCTTGATCTGAATACAAAGAGAGTTACTGAAGAATTTTAAGTGGAAAAAATTATTCTAAGATCCAACTGGCTATTTTGTGGAGAACTGGCAGTATCATCCACACTGCTAGAGTACAGACTTCTAGAGATTACTTAACATGGTCATTTCAAATGGAGATCTCTGGATTTCTGAGAGTCCATGCAGATAACAACTGAGCGCGCATGAACTAACATTTCAAAATGCTTACTAAAAAACTGCACAGCACAGACTAACATTTTTTTCCATTCCTTGTGGCTGAGATTATCATTACTCAGTCCTCATGTGAAATATGGGGTATATTCAGTCTTCATGTTCTATGTCATTTAGAATTACTCTTTTAAAAAACTGATACAGTTAGTTTTTCATTCAAAAACAATTTCCAACCCATAAAGAGAGGAGTGGTAAATTCAAAAACCAAGTACCTCATTCAACCCCTTCAACACATATAAAAACACTTGAGACCTAGAGCTGTCCTAAATAACAGACCAGGACTGGATTCTGAGCTTCTGACTGTGCATACAGCTTTAACAATTGTACTGACAGCCACACCAGCCAAGGTTTCACAAGCAAGCAATATTCCTCTTAAAAAGTATAAACTTATCTTAGGACAGGTAATTTATGCCAAGAAAAGACAGGTATAAAACCCAATAAGAAGAACAAAAGGCTTAACATTTTTTGGAAGTAGTGTTTTTATTTGTGCAGTAAATACCTTATACTTCCATTATATCTTACATTCATTAATAAGAACAGGTATAGTATCAAATATATACTCTTCTTTTTTTATTTTTGTTTTGATAAATGAATAAAAGAATGCATGCAGTGCTGCCTGCAAGGAGACAAGCCAGGTCAGGTCTTAAAAGGTAATAAAGACTAGTCTTCTCCCTCTTAACACCTTTTTTCTACAGAGGTGTTAAATAACAATCACACTTGATTATAAGGTTATCCATGTAGGGTACTGGCAGAATTTATAATCTGTGTGATACAGTATGTATTATGAAGGAGGCATTGAATGTAGAGGTTACAAGCATGGATGGATTATGTCAGACTTTTAATTCAGGCTTCTCACTTCTTATATGAACCTAGGCAAAGTACTTAAATTCTCTAGTCTCAGTTTCCTCATCTGTAAAATAGAGAAAATAGTGCCATCTCCTAAGGTTGTTGTCAGGATGAAATGAGGTAATAGTTATGAAGCATTTACCCAGTGCTTGGCATGCAGAAAGCTATTTTATTATTGCTATTTTATTGTAGATTCTTTCAAAACAGTGACTGTCACCTATATACTCCTCAATCTTGCACACTGTAAGCATTTAACACTGAATAACTAATCCAAAGCCTAACGAAAACTGTTAAGGATTTGGACATACGGCACTTGTTTCCTCTAGTACCTGTTTTTTAAAATTGAAGTGTAGTTGACTTAAGTACCTTATGTAGGAACTGCCTCTACCCTCTAACAAATTATAGAAGAAAATGTTTTCCATATGGAGTTTAACAGAAATTATGACTAGCAATGCATTGTATTCTAGACATTTACTTCTATTACTCCAAAAGTGTCTGTGACCAGAAGTGGAAATGCAAATCAAAGAATATACTCAGGAATGTCAGGACAGTCTGTCTCAACTCCTCAGCACTGGATACTATGTACCTGCCCTCCTCCAGCCTCCTTTTTATCTTCTCATCCCCTTTCTTTCCCTTTCTGTTACTATTTCTCCTCCAAAGACACTTATGTTCCTCGCTCCTCCCTTCTTTCCTAACCATCTCATCCTCTCTGCTCTTCTGAGCTCCCTATGCTGGTATGTCCTGCATGAACCAGTGCAGTAGATGCCTGAGCCCTAGGACTTGGTTGCCCTCACTGTTAGGACAATTTCACTATAAAGAATTTTATTCCAAGTGGATTTTTAAAATCAAGTATCACTATACCACAGCAATTAGACCTTGAATCTTCTTTGGCTCCATTCGAACGGAAGTTGATCCTTGTATTATTCCTTCCCCAGCACCCCAGTTACCAGGGCAGACCTTGCAAACTCCCAAACATAATCTACCGTGGACCAAGGATGTCAGCAAAGTTAACAACTGAGGCACTACCAATTGTGGTCAGATCAGGGAAGCTCCTATCCCATCCACCCCTGTACACCTGGCCACGGTTTTTAAAAGACTTTAGCACAGCCTTGACTATGACATTCAGTCTGGATTGAGAGTAATCCTGAAATGCTTGCTGAACTCACATTAAGCTCATCTTTTTTGAGTTTAAATAACTATGCAGCTTTGTGCATTACAACAACCAAGCTTGGAATTCCCTGGTTAAGGATTTGCTGCTCTCACTGCTGGAGTCCTGGTTTCAGTTCCTGGTTGAGAAAGTAAGATCCCACAAGTTGAATGGCACGGGCAGCGGAAAAAAAAGAACCACCAGGCTTTAGCCTGGTGCCTACTCTGATCAAATGGGATCTCTGAGATCTTAAACTCTTCAGTCTTCGTTTCTCCACTCTAAATGATGTCTAAGGTCCCTTCCTTCCAGTACTACTCCAGCATGATACTGTCAGTTTTAACAAAATTTTATATCTGAATTCAGAACATGGTTTCCACTGCCTCTAAGCTCTAAACCACAGCCAAGATACCAAGGCTAAAAATAAACAGCTGGAGGTACCAAGGAAGATCTCCAAACAAAGCAGGGATCTCACCCATCAGACTTCCATATCTATCAGCATTCCTGAATCCAAGCTACCATGGAAAAGCTTTAAGAATATTCTGGTCACCACACAATCTGCAGACTCATTTGTAAACTTTATATTCACTTATTAAACACTGTGTATAAGGTACTATGAAAGAGAGCGGCAAAGACGCTTCTTTCCCTCTTGGGGGAAGGAATATTCGGGGCCTTGCATATTTACGTTACTTGAATAAAGGTCTAATTATATCCTTCATTTTTCCACTGCCTAAAAGATCTGTTGCTGTATATCAAGCCACATAAATTCCTACAGCTTGGTCTTAGAGGAAATGAGAGACATAAAGAAAAATTTCAAAATGATACCTACTTCCCTTCACATCAACTAATTCCAGTGACTTCTATTTACATCTCCTTTCTTCTTTATGCAATAGTCAGTCTGAAACATCTTATCTTTAACATTAAAGGAAATTTAAAGATTTCTGCTTTAACATTTAAGGGACATTTTTGTTTATGGATCAAATAGATCTTGAAAATACAGAGTGAGTAGGAGAAGCACAATAGCTAAGACATGGCAGAGAACAACAGGCAATACTGCTGTGCGTGCATGCATGCTAAGTCACTTAGTTGTATCCGATTTTTTGCGACCCTATGGACTGTAGCCCACCAGGGTCCTCTGTCCATGGGATTCTCCAGGAAAGTATACTAGAGTCTGTTGCCATGCCCTCCTCCATAGGATCTTCCTGACCCAGGTATCAAACCCACATCTCTTATGTCTCCTGCATTGGCACGTGGATTCTTTACCACTAGCACCACCTGGGAAGCCCAATACTGCTGTATCAGTATACATATATAGAGAGACACTTCCATAAAATCTCTAGGACTTCCATATTTTAAATTTATATATATTTAAATTATTTTCAGTTGTTAAAAGACCTATATGAGATGAAAGAAGTCTTTTCCATTGTTGGTAAAGCAAAGCTTTACTGAAGGAGTGTCTAAAAAGCAAGGTAAAGCCCAGATCACTTTATTACAAGATCTCATTTCTCATAAGATCTCAGTCTATTTAACTGTTACTTCATCATATGGTTCGTGTCCTTCATTTGATAACAATGACCCATCACCTGCAAAGTGTAAGTTCTAGGAATATGTGTATGTTAAGAAAAAGTCTATAAAGCAACTGGTTTATGTTTAATAGAAGTCAATTAAGATCTTCTACAGGTGGGGTGACAACTTGCTAAGAAACAGTAGGATAAAAATAGATTAGTTCCAGAAAAGTAAAATAGAAACCTAACTATCATTAACTCTGAAATTAATGCAGCAAAACAGAAACAACCTTGTGACTAATTTGCTTAACTCACCAGCCTTGTTTCCTGATCCCTAAATGTAGCTCTATGGAAAAAGTTAAGTTGGTAGTTGGGTTCATGATACTACATTCTCGTTTTCCTCTTGTCACACTAGCCGCATTTCTTAAACTCCTTGGTTGTTTCCATCTCATCTTTCTTCCCTCAGAATGCTGCAATATCCCCAGGACTCAATCCTCAAGCCTCTTCTCTTTTCTATCTACATCCACTCCCTGGGTGACAACACCCAACTTCAAGGCTTTCAACTGACACCTAAAAATAAAGTTAGGGGCCCTGACAGACGTCTTGCCTACTTGGTATTTCTACCTGAATGTCTAATGGGGACCTTAAACTTAGTATGTACAAAGCTAAACTAATCTTCTCCAGCCAGCTTCTGTATCAGTCTTCCAATTTCAGTAAACAGGTGCTTGTAATTGTTTAGAGAGAAAATCTTGGAGTCTTTTTTTTTAATCATTTTCTTTTATTATGAATACCATACTCAATTCAGCACCAAGTCCTGCTAGCTCTACCTTAAAAATATATTCAGCTTTTAACCATATAACTCGATCCAACCCTCAACAACTTTTGCCTCAAAGAGTGAAAAAGAGCCTCCTAACTGGTCTGCCTCTATCTTGCCCTTGATATAGTCTAGTCAACNTTCACCCTTGCCATCTCTTGTTTGACCACTTCCAGTTTGCCTTGATTCATGGACCTGACATTCCAGGTTCCTATGCAATATTGTTCCTTACAGCATCAGATCTTGCTTCTATCACCAGTCACATGCACAACTGGGTATTGTTTTTGCTTTGGCTCCATCCTTTCATTCTTTCTGGAGTTATTTCTCCACTGATCTCCAGTAGCATATTGGGCACCTAAGGACCTGGGGAGATTCTCTTTTGATATCCTATCATTTTGCCTTTTCATACTGTTCATGGGGTTCTCAAGGCAAGAATACTGAAGTGGCTTGCCATTCCCTTCTCCAGTGGACCACATTCTGTCAGACCTCTCCACCATGACCCGCCTGTCTTGGGTTGCCCCGCAGGCATGGCTTGGTTAGACAAGGCTGTGGTCCTAGTTATACTAAAGTTATAATTCAAGGAGAAGGGGCTTTGGGTAAGCAGACAAAAAGGGACCAGGGTCCTGCAGAAGAAAATAACATATGATAATGATAGTGGACTATTTAAAGACATCCTTGGGTGGCAGTGAGGTGAGATATGGCAAAGTTTTACTGGGAGATGTGATTGGGAGTATAAATAGGAGATTGATTGTGGAGGATCTTAATTACCAGCTTAGGAAGTTTAGATTTTTATTTTAAAGGCAGTTCAGTTTAGTTCAGTTCAGTCGCTCAGTCATGTCCGACTCTTTGTGACTCCATGAATTGCAGCATGCCAGGCCTCCCTGTCCATCACCAACTCCCAGATGCTGAGAGCCTCGCCGTCTGGCGCCCGCCGGTCAGCTGAGCGGCGCTCTGGCGGTGGGAGCGCGGGGAGGGCGGGGGCGCGGAGGGGAGGGCGCGCTCGCGAGGGGCGGGAGCGCGCGTTTCGGCTGTACGTGCGCGCGCGTCCAGCGGGCTCTGAAGGGAGCACCGGATGCTGGCGGGATTCGTGCCAGCCCGGCGGCCGGGGCTGCGGCGCAAGGGCGACCCCACACACGCGCCTCCGGCTGCCAACAAGAGGCAAAGCCGCAGAGGAAATGCTTCCTATCCTGAATTTTTAAAAAAGAAATGCAGCTTGGGGAAAGGTTAACGGCTGCTCCGAAATCATTTCCCACAACGATCTGGATCATCAACATATTTTAAACTGACAAGTGCGGATGTCCATCTTATTTTAAGATCGTAGTCCTTGAATCCTTCCACCAGCGTCCAACCCTGCTCACAAGCCATCCTTCCTCACCGAATTGGTGCCTACTCAATGGCACAAAGAAAACAAAAAAACCACTCAGTATCCACAAAGCTTTAAGATGCTACTGCTGCTGCTAAGTCGCTTCAGGCTTGTCCGACTCTGTGCGACCCCATAGACAGCAGCCCACCAGGCTCCCCCGTCCCTGGGATTCTCCAGGCAAGAACACTGGAGTGGTTGCCATTTCCTTTTCCAAGACTTCTATGACCACAATTACCAACTTCCCCTAGCTGACCCATTCCGTAATTTATCCTGACATTTTCCAGGTCAGTGTAATGTAGTCAAGGCGCTCCAGTTCCCCAGCTCTGTACTCATGTGAACTTATCTGCTCTTCCACCAGGTACAATCGGCGGCTGATAAGGCAAAAGAAATTAAACCTTGAACTCTTTCCTTCACAAGGCTATGGCTTTCTTACCCTGCTCTTTCCTCTGACTTTCTACTCTTCACAACGACATCACAGATCAACTCTTACTCCCTTGAAAAGAGAAAAACTAAATCCATACTATCTCCACATGGTCATCCCTTCCATACCACTTCGGTACTCTTTTTTTAGGGATTTGGGTATAAGGTACGGGATGGGGTGGGGAGAGGGTGTGGGTATGCATCGTGACATTTCCGGTAGACACTAGCAGATATTCCAGGTAGGTGGACTGAGAGACCGAACCTCAATTATTTGACTGGAAAATGTTCTCCCTGGAAGATATGTATGGAAGTTCAGTGGGCTTCCCAGGTGGCGCTAGTGGTAAAGAGCCCACCTGCCAATGTAGGAGACTAAGGGACAGGGGTTTGATCCTTGAGTCTGGAAGATTCCTTGGGGAAGAGCACAGCAAACCACTCTGTAGTCTTGCCTGGAGAATCCCATGGACAGAGGAGCCTGGTGGGCTACAGTTCATCAGGTTGCAAAGAGTTGGAGTCGACTGAGCGACTGAACACTCACTCACTCAGGTGGCTCAGAGGTAAAGAACCTGCCTGTCAGTGCAGGAGACCCCAGAGACAAAAGCTCCATCCCTGGGTTGGGAAGATCCCTTAGAGAAGGAAATAGCAACCCACTCCAGTATTCTTGCCTGGAAAATCTCACGGAAGAGCCTGATGTGCTGCAGTCCATGGAGTACACACACGCATACCATCAGGTACTGTAGCTTGTACCCTCACTTTCTCCTCAGGTTTGAAGTGTAAGAAGAATTAAAAAGTCAGAATGTGCCACAGCCTGGGTAATGCACCTTTAGCTCCTACTGCACCCTGCACTTTTCCTTCAAAACACTTACAATGACCTTTTCTATATCTGTCTGCTCAACTGGATTGTAAGCTCCACAGAGCAGGAGTCAGGATCCTGCTAGGTTCAGCCTGTTTCTATTTTAGTGTCTAGCAGAACCCTGGTCCACCTAGCCCCTCAATTCACGCTTATTAAATGAATGAAAGAAGGATGGTTACATCGGTAGTAACAAGTTGTTGATGCTACTAGGAAAATACAGAAATTCTATCTGTGACATATTTATGAACATATGCTAATTTGCTATTATGAAATGATTGCTTTTTCTCATATAGACAGAACTGAAATATGTAAAACAATTTCACTAATGAGGGGAGGGAATGACAGGATGTATATGTGTTTCTCCTATCTTTGCTGGTAGATTCTTACAGAATGTTTGTTTGATTCTAGATTAATAAAGGACAATAGAAAACTAATTCACTGTTTGAACTAGCCAAGGGATATGGTACTTTTGTTGATGTGAAAAGTAACTGACTTAAAAAAAAGTTTTATTTGGCTGTGCTGGATCTTAGCTGTGCTATGTGGAATCTTTTAGTTGTGGCTAAAATCTTCCCTAAAGCTTTCAATAGAATTATCACACGTTACAAGGTTAAAACTCTAATTTGAAAATACCTGGATATGTTCCTAATTATCACTTCAGAACAACACTGTGGTATATTCTGCATTAAGCTGCAATAAAACAAAGTTGAAAGAATAACCAAGAGAGACTTCCCTAGCGGTACAGTATTTAAGAGTCCGCTGTGCAATGTGGAGGAAGCGGGTTCAAGTCCCGGTCAGGGAAGTGAGATCCCACATGCCTTGGAGCACCTAAGCCTGTGTGCCACAGCTAGAGAGTCTAAGACAACAGAAGATCCTGCATGATGAAGATCTCAGCAAAAAAAAAAGAAAAAGAATTAACTATACATCAATGCACATATGTTTTCCTCTAAAATGAAGACACAGAAATAAATTAGCTAAGTGAATAAAATGACTTAAGTCTTTTTTTAAAGGACATTTTTATTCATTTATTTTAATTTATTATTATTATTTTTTAACTTTACAATATTGTATTGGTTTTGCCATACATTGACATGAATCTGCCACAGGGGTACATGTGTTCCCCATCCTGAACCCCCCTCCCACTACCCTCCCTATCCCATCCCTCTGGGTCATCCAGTGCACCAGCCCCGAGCACCCTATACCATGCATTGAACCTGGACTGGCGATTCATTTCACATGTGATAATATACATGTTTCAATGCCATTCTCCCATATCATCCTGCCCTCGCCCTCTCCCACAGAGTCCAAAAGACTGTTCTATACATCTGTGTCTCTTTTGCTGTCTCACATACAGGGTTATCATTACCATCTTTCTAAATTCCATTTATATGCGTTAGTATTGGAGAAGGCAATGGCACCCCACTCCAGTACTCTTGCCTGGAAAATCCCATGGACGGAGGAACCTGGTGGGCTGCAGTCCATGGGGTCGCGACTGAGCGACTTCACTTTCACCTTTCACTTTTGCACATTGGAGAAGGAAATGGCAACCCACTCCAGTGTTCTTGCCTGGAGAATCCCAGGGACGGCAGAACCTGGTGGGCTGCTGTCTATGGGGTTGCAAAGAGTCGGAGACGACTGAAGGGACTTAGCAGCAGCAGCGTTAGTATATGTTAGTATACTAGCATTAGTATTGGTGTTTTTCTTTCTGGCTTACTTCACTCTGTATAATCGGCTCCAGTTTTATCCACTTCATTAGAACTGATTCAAATGTATTCTTTTTAATGGCTGAGTAATACTCCATTGTGTATATGTACCACAGCTTTCTTATCCATTCATCTGCTGATGGACATCTAGGTTGCTTCCATGTCCTGGCTGTATCCTAATGCATATATTTGGAATTTAGAAAGACGGTAA
>SJYX01024724.1:559012-577820 GCA_006410675.1 Oreotragus oreotragus | reverse complement strand
TACTGCATTTCGGACTCTTTTGTTGACCATGATGGCTACTCCATTTCTTCTGAGGGATTCCTGCCCGCAGTAGTAGATATAATGGTCATCTGAGTTAAATTCACCCATTCCAGTCCATTTTAGTTCTCTGATTTCTAGAATGTCGACATTCACTCTTGTCATCTCCTGTTTGACCACTTCCAATTTGCCTTGATTCATGGACCTGACATTCCAGGTTCCTATGCAATATTGCTTTTTACAGCATCGGACCTTGCTTCTATCACCAGTCATATCCATAGCTGGGTATTGTTTTTCATTTGGCTCCATCCCTTCATTCTTTCTGGAGTTATTTCTCCACTGACCTCCAGTAGCATATTGGGCACCACTGACCTGGGGAGTACCTCTTTCAGTATCCTACCATTTTGCCTTTTCATACTGTTCATGGGGTTCTCAAGGCAAGAATACTGAAGTGGTTTGCCATTCCCTTCTCCAGTGGACCACATTCTGTCAGACCTCTCCACCATTACCCGCCCATATTGGGTTGCCCCACGGGCGTGGCTTAGTTTCACTGAGTTAGACAAGGCTGTGGTCCTAATGTGATTAGATTAACTAGTTTTCTGTGAGTATGGTTTCAGTGTGTCTGCCCTCTGATGCCCTCTTGCAACACCTACCATCTTACTTGGGCTTCTCTTACCTTGGGCGTGGGGTATCTCTTCACGACTGCTCCAGCAAAGCGCAGCTGCTGCTTCTTACCTTGGACAAGGGGTATCTCCTCACTGTGCCCCTCCTGACCTTCAACGTGGGATGGCTCTTCTAGGCCCTCCTGTGCCCACACAGCCACCACTCCTTGGGCACGGGGTGCTCCTCCTAGCCGCTGCCCTGGCCTCAGACACAGGGTAGCTCCTCCCGTCCGTCGCCCTTGACCTCGGACTAGAGGTAGCTCCTCTCGGCCACCGCCCCTGACCTCGGACGCGGGGTAGCTCTCGGCCACACTTAGTGTGCCGGCCGCCGCCGCCTGCGCTTAGTGCGCTGGCTGCTGCTGCCGCCTGCAAGAATGCCCCCCAAATAAGGGGACTGGTCTGTAAGATCCTTTCCAATTAAAAAAAAAAATCATACATATTCTAAACCTAAAAGGAAGGAATATGTAAGTCAATATTCTGAAGGAAAAAACAACCCAGCCTTATCTCTTCTCAAGGAGGTAACAATAAGCCACTAGAATCTCAGGCAGCTAGGGCAGGCCCCCCACTGAGAATCAGGGTCCATAGAATGAGGAAGAAATTGATAGTTTCTTTGGTTGGGTGGATTCCTTGTCACAAAGCCAAGATTTAGAATATAAGAGTAGTGATTAAAATACAGATCTTCCATCAAAGTTTAGAATACTCCTACCTTTTGGTTCAACAGTTCTGCTTCTCAGAACCTCTCCTACAAAAACACACAAGTAAAGGATACTGTGTGCAATGATATTACCTGAAACAGTGTTTATGATATTTAAAAAAATGGAGACAATCTTATTTTTACCAAGAGGAAATGGTTATATAAATTATAGTATATTTATGTGGTGTAATGCAAAGAAAGAAGTTGCATTGGTGGAAAAAAAAAACTATCCACTGTATGGTTGAATGGAAAATCAAGAAAGAAAATATGTAGTATGATTCTGTGTTAAAAATAAACTATACATATGTTTGTGCTTAAAAAATATGAAAAGCATCCACTTTTTATTTTTCATATCTCTGAATATTAAATTTATAAATTATTAAAAATTGTACAACAAGCATCTATTGGTGTTTTGTAATTCAAAATCTTTCTTTTTAAGTGTGTATGTGTATTTTTCTGTGAGAAAAGATTATCAACATTGTGAATCATAGTCATTCTCATAAACATAACTCACACTTGTAGCTATTTTGCTGACTTATTCTTAAGGGTAATTCAAATGAGTATAGATAAAGTAATATTGAATATATGCATATATACACATGCATGCATAATGGAGAATGAATTGACAATTCTTTTTTTAATAATTTTATTTATTTATTTTTGGTTGCTCTGGGTCTTCATTGCTGCATTGCTTCATGCCGGTTTTCTCTAGTTGAATGCACAGGCTTCTCACTGCGATAGCTTCTCTTGATTCAGAGCCCAGGCTCTGGGGCATGTGGGTTCAGTAGTTGTGGTACACAGGCTCAGTTGTCCCAAGGCATGTGAAATCTTCCCGGAGCAGGGAGCAAACCCATGTCCCTTACATTAGCAGACAGATTGCCAATCCCTAGACTACCAGGGAAGTCCTCAAGAATTCTTACTGAGTGCCTACTGTATGCCAGGCAGTGTTCTAGTGATATGTCAAAGAGTCCTATAGATTTACAGTGTTGCACATAAGGAGATCCAAAATAGTCTTAAGAATGCAAGTAACTATAAATGTTGAAATGTAGCAGGGTATAATGTTTATGTATGCATAATTTTCAATCAAAACTATTTAATTTGGCTATTCAATAATGAACTCGATTTCATGTTATAAATGTGTAATCTTCCTCAGTTTCAACTGTAAATTTCGTGGTTGAAACCACCAAATTGGAAAGCCAACTGAATAAAGCTACCAATCTTGATTTGGGTGTATTTTGGATCCACCATTTTTAGACTCTTAGCACATGCCGGAATTTAAATCTGAGTCCTCAGTTTCAGACTTCGTATACAATTTCCAATACCTTCTCTAAATCACAAAGCTCTCACTCATCTACTTTCTCCCACTCTGAATTCAGAGGCATTTGTAATTAGTGTCACGTAATTTATTATTGCAATATTAATTAATTCATATATAAAAATCTTTTTCTTCCAACTTGTGTAGCTCAGAGCTTATGGAGGTTAGGAACTGTTTTCTCTCTCCTCACATCCACACATCACAGTTTACTCTTTCAGAAAGTTGTCTAAATGCATCCCTCGGCTTCTTCAACAAAGAGCATATGTTTAAACTAAAAATAGAACACAGATCCTCTGTGTTTTTCAGTCATAATCAATGAGACTATTCATGGGGCAATTATTTTAAGCTTAGCAATTTAGACATAACCACATTATTGAATTAGCCTTGAAATCTTAGAAAGAAATTGTAGGATGTTTATTAACCTTAGTTGCTTCTAAGCAACTGTTATCCTCCAAGCTTAGAACTCTCTCGGTCATTTCCAGGGAGCAATTTTAGATTACATAACAGTTTTTAGAATACATTGTGGAAAGTACCGCTTCTGTTTTAGGAAAACTANCCTTAGTTGCTTCTAAGCAACTGTTATCCTCCAAGCTTAGAACTCTCTCGGTCATTTCCAGGGAGCAATTTTAGATTACATAACAGTTTTTAGAATACATTGTGGAAAGTACCGCTTCTGTTTTAGGAAAACTATGGACTCTTCCTCTCACAATCTCTCTCCCTTTCCCCCTCTTTTTGTAAAAGAATTCTTCTCCTATGACTATTTCCTTGAACTTCAGACTCCAGGGATAATTAAAGGTAACAAGAAAGATGCTGGGAGAAAAGCCAATTTAATTGTACTATCCTGAATAATTGTCTCTGACTTCCAGCTTGCCCATTGTGATTTTTTGGCAGGAAAGAAATTAATATCAGACTCCAACAATCTTCAAACAAGTAAAAATTATAATCTGGTGGGTGCCTATTTAAAGTAACAGAATCCAAGGCAACACAAGAGGCTTAATTTTAGATATGCATGTTATTAACTAAGAGTAGGAAAGAACACTGTCTAGTACTGAAGAACCAAGAGCAGGAAATAACCATTTTAAAATTTACACTCCCATTTCTTCAAGGTTTGAGCTAGATAATATAGTTTCAACTCTTTGTATTTAGCAGTTCTGTCCTTAAATTTAATTGTTTGCTTAACTTTTATCACTCTACAAAATTGCTATCCAGGCTTATAAAACACCAAACTCCTGTAGGAAAGAACACTGTCTAGTACTGAAGAACCAAGAGCAGGAAGTAACCATTTTAAAATTTACACTCCCATCTCTTCAAGGTTTGAGCTAGATAATATAGTTTCAACTCTCTGTATTTAGCAGTTCTGTCCTTAAATTTAATTGTTTGCTTAACTTTTATCGCTCTACAAAATTGCTATCCAGGCTTATAAAACACCAAACTCCATGTCTTAGTTAAGGCTGCAAGTAACAGATTATCATAGACTGGGAGGTTTAAGCATAGAAATTTATTTCTCACAGTTTTGAAGGCTGAGAAATCCAAAAGCAAAGGGCCAGCTTAGTTGTTTGGGAAGAGTGTTCTTTCTGGTGTGCAGATAGCCATCTTCAAGTTATCTCTTCACATGGTGGTGAGGGGTGTTGGTGGTAAGAGTGGCAAGAATGTCTTATTTAGGGATATAAAAAATAATTGATAGCTAGAAATGTTAAAATATTGTGGAACTATCTTTCGAACATTGTTGGGTAAAAGTTCTGGAGACTCCTCTAAGATGAAATGTGCCCAGATTATAATAAAGAACTAAGCCAATAACAGAATTAAAATTTTTTCACCTTAAAAAAGTAAATTAATGAGAAATGAAAAACTTGCTAAGTTAATATCCGAATTTAGATTCTAAGATATCTGTCTTGTCTAGTAATGTATTGCTAGGCAGCAGCTACACAAAGGTAGCAATTAATGTGACAGCAGTTGAGCATTAAGACCAAATTAGGGGGAATTATTTACTCTCATTGCTATAGTTGGAAGTATATAGGAGACACCCAGAAACTACTAAAACGAAATTATGGATAAATACATACTCCTTTTTATATTCATCTTGAAATGTACAATTTCACAGAACCCTTTCATGAAAAAAAAAAAGAGAACCTAAAGCAAGTGAAATACAGAAAATAATTTACTGTCTGGTATCCTGTGTCCTTTTTTTTGAGCAGCAGCACTCTCCAAAGATTGCATAAATATTGAACTTTTTTCTTAAATTTTTTGTTTTAGAAATTTCTAAACATAGACAAAGTAGAAAGAATGGAATAATGAGCCCCTGTGTACTGATTCCCTCAGAGCTATGTACTGGGCTTCCCTCGTAGTTCAGTTGGAAAATAATCTGCCTGCAGTGTAGGAGACCCGGGTTCAATTCCTGGGTTGGGATGATTCCCTGCNATAATGAGCCCCTGTGTACTGATTCCCTCAGAGCTATGTACTGGGCTTCCCTCGTAGTTCAGTTGGAAAATAATCTGCCTGCAGTGTAGGAGACCCGGGTTCAATTCCTGGGTTGGGATGATTCCCTGCAGAAGGAAATGGCAATCCACTCCAGTATTCTTGCCTGGAGAATCCCATGGACAGAGGAGCCTGGCAGGCTATAGTCCATGGGGTCACAAGAGTTGGACACGACTTAGGGACTAAACTGCTACTATGTACTGATTACCTGGATTCAACATTTATCGCTATATGGCCAATCTTGTTTCATTTATAATCCCACACTCCGCTACACTAGATTATTGGAAATTAACTGTCAGATATAAAATATCTCATCAGAAATACTGTAGTATGTACATCTAAGATAATGACTCTTTTTTAAAAAGCACAATCATAATGCCATTTACAAATGTGAAAAAATGAAAACTTTAATACCAAATAATATACAATAAGCAATATTAAGGTCTTACTGATAGTCACCTAGCTTAGATAACAATAGTAATACAAACATTTTTTCAGATTGAACTTGCAGGGATTTGAACTTTGTGAGTTAGTCTCCATGTATTGTTTTGCTATGCTGAAATTATGTTAAAATGAATATATCTTATAAATCACATTCTCATATTTGATAGATTGGTTGCATAGGTGGTTAATTTTATCCAAGGCTTAGAAATAGAGTAAGTTGATTATTTGCAAGACAACAAAAAGGGCAAAACTAAAACCCAATCTCTGATTTTGAAAACAATTTCTCTGAATCCAGAATGAAAGGGGAACTATTTTAACACCAACCTTACTAACATCACGGCTGACTTTCAACTGGCTTTACACTGCCAGTTGTTGCACTCTGTTAAAATATTAAAATTCTTCCTAAAAGGTGAAAACTACCCTAGCACTTCCTCCTCCTCCTCCCCCTGACCCAGCCCCTGGCTTCTCTGGCCCTCCGTGGGGCAGGACTGGTCTCTGACGGGCCACGCCTAGTGGACATGCTTGATGCCCACTTGGTCCCTCATCTTGTACCATCTCACAGGAAACCTGCCGTGGCTGCTTGTGGGAACTGAAGCCTTCATAGGGTACCAAAACGGTGGCTACACACTTTAAATATCACTTTTACCTAAATCCCTTTATTATTTCCTCCTATTTGGGAGTTTGTGTGTGTGCACTCAGTCATGTCTGGCTCTGCGACCCCATAGACCGTAGCCCCCCAACCCTCTCTGTCCACGGAATTTTCCAGGGAGGAATACTGGAATGAGTTGCCATTTCCTACTCCAGAGGATCCTTTGACCCAGGAATCAATCGCATTTCTCTTGCAACTCCTGCATTAGCAGGCAGATTCTTACCACTGTGCCACCGGGGAAGCTCATTTGGGAGTTTAGGTGAATTTAGTTTAGGGAAATTGAGATAAGCATGGATTTCAGNCTTTACAGCATCGGACCTTGCTTCTATCACCAGTCACATCCATAGCTGGGTATTGTTTTTCATTTGGCTCCATCCCTTCATTCTTTCTGGAGTTATTTCTCCACTGACCTCCAGTAGCATATTGGGCACCACTGACCTGGGGAGTACCTCTTTCAGTATCCTACCATTTTGCCTTTTCATACTGTTCATGGGGTTCTCAAGGCAAGAATACTGAAGTGGTTTGCCATTCCCTTCTCCAGTGGACCACATTCTGTCAGACCTCTCCACCATTACCCGCCCATATTGGGTTGCCCCACGGGCGTGGCTTAGTTTCACTGAGTTAGACAAGGCTGTGGTCCTAATGTGATTAGATTAACTAGTTTTCTGTGAGTATGGTTTCAGTGTGTCTGCCCTCTGATGCCCTCTTGCAACACCTACCATCTTACTTGGGCTTCTCTTACCTTGGGCGTGGGGTATCTCTTCACGACTGCTCCAGCAAAGCGCAGCTGCTGCTTCTTACCTTGGACAAGGGGTATCTCCTCACTGTGCCCCTCCTGACCTTCAACGTGGGATGGCTCTTCTAGGCCCTCCTGTGCCCACACAGCCACCACTCCTTGGGCACGGGGTGCTCCTCCTAGCCGCTGCCCTGGCCTCAGACACAGGGTAGCTCCTCCCGTCCGTCGCCCTTGACCTCGGACTAGAGGTAGCTCCTCTCGGCCACCGCCCCTGACCTCGGACGCGGGGTAGCTCTCGGCCACACTTAGTGTGCCGGCCGCCGCCGCCTGCGCTTAGTGCGCTGGCTGCTGCTGCCGCCTGCAAGAATGCCCCCCAAATAAGGGGACTGGTCTGTAAGATCCTTTCCAATTAAAAAAAAAAATCATACATATTCTAAACCTAAAAGGAAGGAATATGTAAGTCAATATTCTGAAGGAAAAAACAACCCAGCCTTATCTCTTCTCAAGGAGGTAACAATAAGCCACTAGAATCTCAGGCAGCTAGGGCAGGCCCCCCACTGAGAATCAGGGTCCATAGAATGAGGAAGAAATTGATAGTTTCTTTGGTTGGGTGGATTCCTTGTCACAAAGCCAAGATTTAGAATATAAGAGTAGTGATTAAAATACAGATCTTCCATCAAAGTTTAGAATACTCCTACCTTTTGGTTCAACAGTTCTGCTTCTCAGAACCTCTCCTACAAAAACACACAAGTAAAGGATACTGTGTGCAATGATATTACCTGAAACAGTGTTTATGATATTTTAAAAAATGGAGACAATCTTATTTTTACCAAGAGGAAATGGTTATATAAATTATAGTATATTTATGTGGTGTAATGCAAAGAAAGAAGTTGCATTGGTGGAAAAAAAAAACTATCCACTGTATGGTTGAATGGAAAATCAAGAAAGAAAATATGTAGTATGATTCTGTGTTAAAAATAAACTATACATATGTTTGTGCTTAAAAAATATGAAAAGCATCCACTTTTTATTTTTCATATCTCTGAATATTAAATTTATAAATTATTAAAAATTGTACAACAAGCATCTATTGGTGTTTTGTAATTCAAAATCTTTCTTTTTAAGTGTGTATGTGTATTTTTCTGTGAGAAAAGATTATCAACATTGTGAATCATAGTCATTCTCATAAACATAACTCACACTTGTAGCTATTTTGCTGACTTATTCTTAAGGGTAATTCAAATGAGTATAGATAAAGTAATATTGAATATATGCATATATACACATGCATGCATAATGGAGAATGAATTGACAATTCTTTTTTTAATAATTTTATTTATTTATTTTTGGTTGCTCTGGGTCTTCATTGCTGCATTGCTTCATGCCGGTTTTCTCTAGTTGAATGCACAGGCTTCTCACTGCGATAGCTTCTCTTGATTCAGAGCCCAGGCTCTGGGGCATGTGGGTTCAGTAGTTGTGGTACACAGGCTCAGTTGTCCCAAGGCATGTGAAATCTTCCCGGAGCAGGGAGCAAACCCATGTCCCTTACATTAGCAGACAGATTGCCAATCCCTAGACTACCAGGGAAGTCCTCAAGAATTCTTACTGAGTGCCTACTGTATGCCAGGCAGTGTTCTAGTGATATGTCAAAGAGTCCTATAGATTTACAGTGTTGCACATAAGGAGATCCAAAATAGTCTTAAGAATGCAAGTAACTATAAATGTTGAAATGTAGCAGGGTATAATGTTTATGTATGCATAATTTTCAATCAAAACTATTTAATTTGGCTATTCAATAATGAACTCGATTTCATGTTATAAATGTGTAATCTTCCTCAGTTTCAACTGTAAATTTCGTGGTTGAAACCACCAAATTGGAAAGCCAACTGAATAAAGCTACCAATCTTGATTTGGGTGTATTTTGGATCCACCATTTTTAGACTCTTAGCACATGCCGGAATTTAAATCTGAGTCCTCAGTTTCAGACTTCGTATACAATTTCCAATATCTTCTCTAAATCACAAAGCTCTCACTCATCTACTTTCTCCCACTCTGAATTCAGAGGCATTTGTAATTAGTCTCACGTAATTTATTATTGCAATATTAATTAATTCATATATAAAAATCTTTTTCTTCCAACTTGTGTAGCTCAGAGCTTATGGAGGTTAGGAACTGTTTTCTCTCTCCTCACATCCACACATCACAGTTTACTCTTTCAGAAAGTTGACCAAATGCATCCCTCGGCTTCTTCGACAAAGAGCATATGTTTAAACTAAAAATAGAACACAGATCCTCTGTATTTTTCAGTCATAATCAATAAGACTATTCATGGGGCAATTATTTTAAGCTTAGCAATTTAGACATAACCACATTATTGAATTAGCCTTGAAATCTTAGAAAGAAATTGTAGGATGTTTATTAACCTTAGTTGCCTCTAAGCAACTGTTATCCTCCAAGCTTAGAACTCTCTCGGTCATTTCCAGGGAGCAATTTTAGATTACATAACAGTTTTTAGAACACATTGTGGAAAGTACCGCTTCTGTTTTAGGAAAACTATGGACTCTTCCTCTCACAATATCTCTCCCTTTCCCCCTCTTTTTGTAAAAGAATTCTCCTATGACTATTTCCTTGAACTTCAGACTCCAACGATAATTAAAGGTAACAAGAAAGATGCTGGGAGAAAAGCCAATTTAATTGTACTATCCTGAATAATTGTCTCTGACTTCCAGCTTGCCCATTGTGATTTTTTGGCAGGAAAGAAATTAATATCAGACTCCAACAATCTTCAAACAAGTAAAAATTATAATCTGGTGGGTGCCTATTTAAAGTAACAGAATCCAAGGCAACACAAGAGGCTTAATTTTAGATATGCATGTTATTAACTAAGAGTAGGAAAGAACACTGTCTAGTACTGAAGAACCAAGAGCAGGAAGTAACCATTTTAAAATTTACACTCCCATCTCTTCAAGGTTTGAGCTAGATAATATAGTTTCAACTCTCTGTATTTAGCAGTTCTGTCCTTAAATTTAATTGTTTGCTTAACTTTTATCGCTCTACAAAATTGCTATCCAGGCTTATAAAACACCAAACTCTATGTCTTAGTTAAGGCTGCAAGTAACAGATTATCATAGACTGGGAGGTTTAAGCATAGAAATTTATTTCTCACAGTTTTGAAGGCTGAGAAATCCAAAAGCAAAGGGCCAGCTTAGTTGTTTGGGAAGAGTGTTCTTTCTGGTGTGCAGATAGCCATCTTCAAGTTATCTCTTCACATGGTGGTGAGGGGTGTTGGTGGTAAGAGTGGCAAGAATGTCTTATTTAGGGATATAAAAAATAATTGATAGCTAGAAATGTTAAAATATTGTGGAACTATCTTTCGAACATTGTTGGGTAAAAGTTCTGGAGACTCCTCTAAGATGAAATGTGCCCAGATTATAATAAAGAACTAAGCCAATAACAGAATTAAAATTTTTTCACCTTAAAAAAGTAAATTAATGAGAAATGAAAAACTTGCTAAGTTAATATCCGAATTTAGATTCTAAGATATCTGTCTTGTCTAGTAATGTATTGCTAGGCAGCAGCTACACAAAGGTAGCAATTAATGTGACAGCAGTTGAGCATTAAGACCAAATTAGGGGGAATTATTTACTCTCATTGCTATAGTTGGAAGTATATAGGAGACACCCAGAAACTACTAAAACGAAATTATGGATAAATACATACTCCTTTTTATATTCATCTTGAAATGTACAATTTCACAGAACCCTTTCATGAAAAAAAAAAAGAGAACCTAAAGCAAGTGAAATACAGAAAATAATTTACTGTCTGGTATCCTGTGTCCTTTTTTTTGAGCAGCAGCACTCTCCAAAGATTACATAAATATTGAACTTTTTTCTTAAATTTTTTGTTTTGGAAATTTCCAAACATAGACAAAGTAGAAAGAATGGAATAATGAGCCGCTGTATATTGATTCCCTCAGAGCTATGTACTGGGCTTCCGTCATAGCTCAGTTGGAAAATAATCTGCCTGCAGTGTAGGAGACCCGGGTTCAGTTCCTGGGTTGAGACGATTCCCTGCAGAAGGAAATGCCAATCCACTCCAGTATTCTTGCCTGGAGAATCCCATGGACAGAGGAGCCTGGCAGTCTATAGTCCATGGGTTCACAAGAGTTGTACACGACTTAGTGACTAAACTGCTACTATGTACTGTTACCTGGATTCAACATTTATCGCTATATTACCAATCTTGTTTCATTTATAACCCCACACTCCACTACACTAGATTATTGGAAATTAACTGTCAGATATAAAATATCTCATCAGAAATACTGTAGTACGTACACCTAAGATAATGACTCTTTTTGAAAAAGCACAATCATAATGCCATTTACAAATGTGAAAAAATGAAAACTTTAATACCAAATAATATACAGTAAGCAATATTAAGGTCTTACTGATAGTCACCTAGCTTAGATAACAATAGTAATACAAACATTTTCTCAGATTGAACTTGCAGGAATTTGAACTTTGTGAGTTTGTCTCCATGTATTGTTTTGTTATGCTGAAATTATGTTAAAATGAATATATCTTATAAATCACATTCCCGTATTTGATAGATTGGTTGCATAGGTGGTTAATTTTATCCAAGGATTAGAAATAGAGCAAGTTGATTATTTGCAAGACAACAAAAAGGGCAAAACTAAAACCCAATCTCTGATTTTGAAAACAATTTCTCTGAATCCAGAATGAAAGGGGAACTATTTTAACACCAACCTTACTAACATCACGGCTGACTTTCAACTGGCTTTACACTGCCAGTTGTTGCACTCTGTTAAAATATTAAAATTCTTCCTAAAAGGTGAAAACTACCCTAGCACTTCCTCCTCCTCCTCCCCCTGACCCAGCCCCTGGCTTCTCTGGCCCTCCGTGGGGCAGGACTGGTCTCTGACGGGCCACGCCTAGTGGACATGCTTGATGCCCACTTGGTCCCTCATCTTGTACCATCTCACAGGAAACCTGCCGTGGCTGCTTGTGGGAACTGAAGCCTTCATAGGGTACCAAAACGGTGGCTACACACTTTAAATGTCACTTTTACCTAAATCCCTTTATTATTTCCTCCTATTTGGGAGTTTGTGTGTGTGCACTCAGTCATGTCTGACTCTGCGACCCTATAGACTGTAGCCCCCCAACCTTCTCTGTCCACGGAATTTTCCAGGGAGGAATACTGGAATGAGTTGCCATTTTACTCCAGAGGATCCTCCGACCCAGGAATCAATTGCATTTCTCTTGCAACTCCTGCATTAGCAGGCAGATTCTTACCACTGTGCTACCGGGGAAGCTCATTTGGGAGTTTAGGTGAATTTAGTTTAGGGAAATTGAGATAAGCATGGATTTCAGTCATACCTGGTGCAGAGCAAGATTCATCTCCTGCTTTCTAGGCAAATTCTGAGTTATAACATCTTCATATGTAAAATGAAGATAAAATATCTAATTCATCAGATTGGAGAAAGGATTAAATAAGGTCATCCTTCAATGTCTTAAGTATCTAAATTTCTGATGTAGAAGTTAATTTTTCTCTGCCCAACTTCTTCCTCACACGTTGCTGTTGTACAGTTGCTAAGTCATGTCCAATACTTTGTGACCCCATGGATTGCAGCACACTAGGCTTCACTGTCCCTTACAATTTCCTGGAATTTCCTCAAACTCATGTCCATTGATGAGATGCTATCCAAACACCTCATCTTCTGTCAAGTTCTTCTCATTCCTTCAATCTTTCCCAGCCTTAAGGTCTTTTCCAATGAGGTGGCACTTCCCATCAGGTGGCCAAAGTATTGGAATTTCAGCTTCAGCATCGGCCCTTCCAATGAGTATTTAGTTGATTTCCTTTATAATTGACTGTTTGATCTCCTTGCAGTCCAAAAGACTAAGAGTCTTCTTCAGCACCACAGTTTGAAAGCATCAATTTTTTGGGCTCAGCCTTCTTTATGGTCCAACTCTCACATCCGTACATGATTACAGGAAAAACCATACATTTGACTATATAGACTTTTGTCGGCAAAGTAATGTCTCTGCTTTTTAATATACTGTCTAGGTTCATCATAGCTTTGTTTCCAAGGAGCAGAGGTCTTTTAACTTCATGGATTCAGTCACTGTTCACAGTGACTTTGGAGCCCAAGAAAATAAAATGCCACTACTTCCACTTCCCCCCTTCTGTTTGCCATGAAGTGAGGCACCGGTGACCCCCAAAGTCAGTCTCTCCCATCAGGAAGCTTCCATAAACCTCTTATCCTTATCCATCAGAGGGCAGACAGAATGAAAGCCATGATCACAGAAAACTAACCAAACTGATCAAATGGACCTCAGCATTGTGTAACTCAGTGAAACAATGAGCCATGCCATGTAGGGCCACCCGAGATGGACAGGTCGTAGTAGAGAGTTCTGACGAAACAGGGTCCACTGGAAAAGGGAATGGCAAGCCACTTCAGTATTCTTGCCTTCAGAACCCCATGAACAGTGTGAAAACACAAAAAGATATGATACTGAAAGATGAACTCCCCAGGTCAGTAGGTGCCCAGTATGCTACTGGAGAAGAGTGGAGAAATAACTCTAGAAAGAATGAAGAAACAGAGCCAAAGAAAAAACAATGCACAGGTGCGGATGTGACTGGTAATGGAAGTAAAGTCCGATGCTGTAAGCACAATATTGCAAAGGAAAGGTTAGGTCCGTGAATCAAAGTAAATTGGAAGTGGTCAAACAGGAGATGGCAAGAGTCAAGAGTGAACATCGACATTTTAGGAATCAGTGAACTCAAATGGACTGGAATGGGTGAATTTAATTCAGATGACCATTATATCTACTTCTATGAGCAAGAATCCCTTAGACGAAATGGAGGAACCATCATAGTCAACTAGAGTCTGAAATGCAGTTGCTGCTGCTGCTAAGTCACTTCAGTTGTGTCCGACTCTGTGTGACCCCATAGACGGCAGCCCACCAGGCTCCCCCATCCCTGGGATTCTCCAGGCAAGAATACTGGAGTGGGTTGCCATTTCCTTCTCCAATGCATGAAAGAGAAAAGTGAAAGTGAAGTCGCTCAGTCTGTCCGACTGTTAGCGACCCCATGGACTGCAGCCTACCAGGCTACTCCGTCCATTGGATTTTCCAGGCAAGAGTACTGGGGTGGGGTGCCATTGCCTTCCCCACTGAAATGCAGTACTTGGGTGCAATCTCAAAAACAACAGAATGATCTCTGTTGGTTTTCAAGGCAAACCATTCAATATCACAGTAATCCAAGTCTATGCACCAACCACTAGTGCTCAAGAAGCTGAGGCTGAACGATTCTATGAAAACCTGCAAGACCTTCTAGAACTAACACCAGAAAGAGATGCCCTTTTCATCATAGGGAACTGGAGTGCAAAAGTAGGAAGTCAAGAGATAACTGGAGTAACAGGCAAGTTTGGCCTTGGAGTACAAAATGAAACAGGGTAAAGGCTAAGAGTTTCGTCAAGAGACTACACTGGTCATAGCAAACACCCTCTTGCAACAATACAAGAAAAGACTCTACATATGGACATCACCAGATGGTCAATACTGGAATCAGATTGATTATATTCTTTGCAGCTGAAGATGGAAAAGCTCTATACAGTCAGCAAAAACAAGATCAGGAGGTGACTGTGGCTCAGATAATGAGCTGCTGCTGTAGCTTCAGTTGTGTCTGACTCTGTGCAAGCCCATAGACGGCAGCCCACCAGGCTCCCTCATCCCTAGGATTCTCAAGGCAAGAACACTGGAGTGGGTTGCTATTTCCTTCTCCAAAGCATGAAAGTGAAAAGTGAAAGTGAGGCCCCTCAGTCGTGTCCGACTCTTAGCGACCCCATGGACTGTAGCCCACCAGGCTCCTCCATCCATGGGATTTTCCAGGCAAGAGTACTGGAGTGGGGTGCCATTGCCTTCTTCGCAGATAATGAGCACATTATTGCAAAATTCAGGCTTAAATTGAAGGAAGTAGAGAAAACCACTAGACCATTTAAATATGACCTCAATCAAATCTCTTATTTTACAGTGGAAGTGACAAATAGAATCAAGGGATTAGATTTGATAGACTGCCTGAAGAACTATGGACCTAGGTTCATGACGTTATACAGGAGGCAGTGATCAAGACTACCCTCAAGAAAAAGAAATGCAAAAAGGCTGTCTGAGGCTGTTTGAGGAGGCCTTACAAATAGCTGAGAGAAGAAGAGAAGCGAAAGGCAAAGGAGAAAAGGAAAGAGATTGGTGATAGCCTTGCATGCTGCAGTCCATGGAGTCGGACATGACTGAGTAATTGAACTAAACTGAACTGATGGCTCCAGGGGGTTTCCCAGGTGGCACTAGAGGCAAAGAACTCGCCTGCCAATATAGGAAACATAAGGGATGCAGGTTCAGCCCCTGGGTTGGGAAGATCCCCTGGAGGAGGGCTTGGCAACCCACTATAGTATTGTTGGCTGGAGAATCCTATGGACAAAGGAGCCTGTGGGCTACAGTCCATGGGGTCACACAGAGTCAGACATGACTGAAGCAACTTAGCACACATACATGATGACACTGGATGCCATGATTTTGGTTTTTTTTAATGTTGAGTTTCAAGCCACCTTTTTACTCTCTTCTTTCACCCTCATCAAGAGACTCTTCAGTTCCTCTTCACTTTCTGCCTTTAGAGTGGTATTGATTATCTGAGTTTGTGGGTATTTTCTCCAGAAATCTTGACTTAAGCTTGTGATTCATCCAGCCCGGCATTTCACATGATGTACTCTGCACATAAGTTATAAAGAAGCAGGGTGACAATATACAGCCTTGACATACTCCTTTCCCAATTTTGAACCAGTCTGTTGTTCCATGTCCAGTTCTAATGGTTGTTTCTTGACCAGCATACAGGTTTTTCAAGAGACAGGTAAGTGGTCTGGTATTCCTAAGAATTTTCCAAAGTTTCTTGCGATCCACACAGTCAAAGGCTTTAGTGTAGTCAATGAATCAGAAGTAGGCATTTTTTCTGGAATTCCCTTGCTTTCTCAATGATCCCACGAATGTTGGCAATTTGATCTCTGGTTCCTCTGCCTTCTCTAAACCCAACTTGTACATCTGGAAGTTTTCATGCACTACTGAAGCCTAACTTGAAGAATTTTGAGCATACCCTTGCTAGCATGTGAGATGAGTGCAACTGTATGGTAGTTTGAACTTTCTTTGGCATTGTCCTTCTTTGTGACTGGAGTGAAAACTGACCTTTTCCAGTCCTGTGCCCACTGCTGAGTTTTCCAAATTTGCTGACATATTGAAGTTCTCCTGATTTCAGCTCATGGCCCCACCATGCATACTTGCTTAGGCCCCCAACCAGAACCCATCCTTGATTCTTTCTTCCTCTTACTACTAACATCTAAATCCCCAGCAATGGAGCTTATTTCAAACCACTTTTTAATGTTTCCATTGCGATCATTCTACTTCAGCAATCCTCAAACGTTTTGGTCTCAGGGTTCCTTCACACTCTTGGAAATTCCTGTTATGGACTCCAAAGATCTGTTATGTTTATGTGAGTTGTATTAATACTTATCATTAGCATCAGAAATCAGAGCTGAAACAATTTAAAATATTTATTTACCCTTTAAAAAATAAGTCTGTATCATGTTAATATAAATAATACACTTTTTAAATAGACATATCCCCCCAAATTTAGTGATAATAGTAGCATTGCTTTACGTTTTTGCCAATCTCTTTAATGTCTGACTTTTTTAAAAAAGCCTGGATTTTCTTTCATAGCTACTTCTGCATTCAATCTGCTGCAATATCACATGTCACATAGCCTCTGGAAAAATTCTGCTGTATACTCGTGAAAGAATGAGAATAAGAAAGGCAATTAATGTCTTAGTGCTATTATGAAAGTACTTTTGACCTTACAAACCCACAAGAATGTCTCAGAGGGATCTTCAGGGCTCCCCAGAAAGCATTTTTTAACATTAAAAATAAAATGGAGCTATACTTTGTATACCATAAACTTCACCCTTTTAAGATCAACAGGGGATTCCCTGGTGGTCCAGTGGTTAGGACTCAAGGTTCCAATGCTGGGGGTCTGGGTTCAATCCCTGGTGGAAGGACTAAGAGCACATGAAATGTGTGATGAAGCCGAAAAAAAAAAAAAAAAGGAAAGAAAAGACCGATGGTTCAATAATTTTCAGCATGTTTACAAAGTTGTGCAATTATCTCTACATTAGCAATCTTTACCCATTGCCTCTCATACCAGCCCCTGATAACCACTGATCTACTTTCTTTTTCTAAAGATTTGCCAATTCTGGGTGCTTTATAAAAACTGAATTGAACTTTTAATTCAGTGGTCTTCTTTTACTTAGCATAGTATTTTCAGAGTTCATGTGTAGCATCTATCAGTACTTCATTCACTCATATGGCTTAATAATATTCCATTACATAGATAGATACTGCATTTTATTTGTTCACTAGTTGATAGACGTTTGAGTTCTTTCCACTTTTTAGCTATTTTCAATAATGTTGCTATGAACATCAGTGTGCAAGCTTTTCCGTTTTCTTGGATATACACCAAGAAGTAGAACTGCTAGGTCATATAGCAAATCAATGTTTAGGTTTTTAAGGAAACACTAAGCTACCAAGACCATACTTTGAGATCTACTTCCCTAGTCTGAACCATCCTTATGTACTACCTGGACTATGGCAAGAGTTGGCTAATTTCTCTGGTGGCCCTACAGTTTTTATTCCACATGGATGCCAGAATCATCTTTTTAAGAGACCACATTAGACAATATTATTCCATTTTGTTAAACTCTCCAGTAAACTCCCCATTACACATAGAATAAGATCCAAACTCCTCCAGGGCCAAAACATGATCTAGTCCCTGCCTACCTGTTTGACTATATCTCTTCACCATCTCTGCAACATGCTTCCTTCTAATCTTTGTATAGTTGGCTCCATCTAATCATTTAGATCTCTACTCAAAACCAACTTCCTTAGGAAGTGTTTATCTATTTGTTTAATTGTTAGTTTTCACCACTGCATCCAGTTCCTAGAACTGGCACTGGTAGAGATTCAAGCCTTTGACTGAGTGGAACACAACAAACTGTGGAAGATTCTGAAAGAGATGGGAATACCAGACCACCTAACCTGCCTCTTGAGAAATCTGTATGCAGGTCAGGAAGCAACAGTTAGAACTGGACATGGAACAACAGACTGGTTCCAAATAGGAAAAGAAGTATGTCAAGGCTGTATATTGTCTCCCTGCTTATTTAACTTCTATGCAGAGTACATCATGAGAAACGCTGGAATGGAAGAAACACAAGCTGGAATCAAGATTGCCGGGAGAAATATCAATAACCTCAGATATGCTGATGACACTACCCTTATGGCAGAAAGTGAGGAGGAGCTTAAAAGCCTCTTGATGAAAGTGAAGGAGGAGAGCGAAAAAGTTGGCTTAAAGTTCAACATTCAGAAAACGAAGATCATGGCATCCAGTCCCATCACTTCATGGGAAATAGATGGGGAAAGAGTGGAAACAGTGTCAGACTTTATTTTTTTGGGCTCCAAAATCACTGCAGATGGTGATTGCAGCCATGAAATTAAAAGATGCTTACTCCTTGGAAGAAAAGTTATGACCAACCTGGATAATATATTCAAAAGCAGAGACATTACTTTGCCAACAAAGGTCCGTCTAGTCAAGGCTACAGTTTTACCTGTGGTCATGTATGGATGTGAAAGTTGGACTGTGAAGAAAGCTGAGTGCCGAAGAATCGATGCTTTTGAACTGTGGTGTTGGAGAAGACACTTGAGAGTCCCTTGGACTGCAAGGA